>JABUQX010117453.1:7500-22021 GCA_015478945.1 Trachelipus rathkii | reverse complement strand
TGCCTCGGTGCTTGGGGCGGAAGAGCGGTGAGGGGTCGAAGAATATCAGCGCCCGATTTGAGAAAACGATGATAGAAGTTAAGCATGCCGAGGTACTGACGGAGCTGCTTCTGAGAGACAGGCCTAGGGAAGGTGCGAATGGCCTCCACGCGCTCTGCAAGAGGACAAATGCCATCCGCTGAAACATTGTGTCCTTAGAAAGGTAAGAGAATGGACACCAAAACACACTTTGCCGGGTTTGAGACGCATTGCCACATTTCTGTCCAACTGGCAAAAACGGCACGTAGATGTTGCTCATGCTCGGCAGGAGAAGAAGAAGCTATGAGGAGGTCATCCAAATAAGCAAAGGCGAAGGGGAGGCCTCTAAGAACGTCATCGATGAACCTCTGGAAACGTCTGAGCTTGCACCCCTTCAAATTGAAAGGCATGCGTGTGTACTCAAAAAGGCCAAAAGGGGGTGATGATTGCCGTCTTCGGTATGTCCTCTAGTGCGACTGGGATCTGGTGGTAAGCCCTGACAAGATCCAATTTACTAAAAATGGATTTACCAGCCAGATTAGAGGTGAAAGACTGGATGTGCGGGACCGGGTAGCGGTCTGGTATCGTACAAGCGTTCAAAGGCCCTAAAATCTCCCACAGGCCTCCAATCAGAAGCACCTTTAGGAACCATGTGGAGGGGGAGGACCATGAACTTTTGGAAGGGCGGACGATACCAAGTTCGAGCATGTGCTCAAACTCCGCCTTGGCTGCCTTGAGCTTGTCAGGAGGCAGACCCGAGCACGAGCGGGAAATTGGAGAGCCAGTAGTCTCTATTGTTGGCCACAGAATTGTTGAACAGGAGGAGAAGAAGAAGAACAGGGGTTCAACAGCGCCGGAAAATCCTTCTGCAGGATGGTGAAGAAGGGGAGGTACCAGAAGAAGGAGCAACCGCAGAGATGCCTTTAAGAGCAGAAGAAACTACGGTACCTGCAGAAGACAGAGACGTACAACCACCGTCAACCAATCTTTCTGTTTCTATAGACCATAAGTCGAAATGTGGACAAAAATCAGGGGTCCCAAAATGGGTTGGTATCAGGCAAACCACGAATACCCAGCGAGAATTGGCGGCGGAGACGAGAAGGTCTAAGGTGCACAAAACGCTCACCATAGAAGGGGATTGGTACTACCATTGCAGCGTAAAGAGCCCGTCAGGAGAGGCAACAGCGGGACTTCTGGGTAGCATCTCGAGGAAGAAGCGAATACGAAGCACCGGTGTCGATTAGAAAGAACAGGTTTGTAGACCTGTTCGAAAAGGCGCAGTGCATCACAAACGGAGGGTGGCCAGCTGGATCCACCGTTATAGATTGCTGGCGAAGGAGGTTTCCGAAAAAGTGCAGGGTTGGTTGCACCTTTTCGCTTTCAGGCCATACCGATGGTGGTAAAAACAATATCCGTTAGGAAGTGGTTCTCAAACTTTAATTCGCAATGTACCCCTTCCAGTTCAGCATCATAAACCTCGTACCCCCTAGAATTTTACTCATATATATATTTAAAATTATAATAATATCTATTAATATATATATATAATATTATATATATAATATTTTATATATATTAAATATATATATATTATATATATATATATATATGATATATATATTACCTGAAATAAAAAATTAATGGAAGGGTATATGTGCGCATATTTCGTGCTATGTCTTCAATTTGGTGCCTGTTTTCGACAGTGGACAATCGTAAGATCAGGCTCTTACATTTCAATTTTTTGATCGGAGCTTGGTTTTTTTAATCAAGCCTACAAAGAGGAAAATTTCTTGCTCACACAGATATGTTTGAAGGAAACCGGTAGAAGTTTTATGAGATAACATTTTGCAAGTGAGGAGATTAAGACCTGGACTACTTAGTGACCAGGAAATTGGATAAGAGATAAGGTTCCATAAGCATGCAAGAGTAGAGTCATTTAAGAAGTCATAAAAGTTCCTCTTACAACGTCTGTAGGAGGGAAGTGAAATGTACATTCTACGTTGAAGTGTAAGTATCAATTTTTGCTCTTTTTCTTCACTTTCTGCAAGTAAGATTTAATTTCATTACAAAGAGAAGATAAGTGAAATTGAATAAGATTACCGATGTCGGTAATATCATTTTCTCCATCAAAAATTTTCGCAGTATTTTCAAACATGTGAAATTTTCCTGATTTCACATCTTTTTCCCACAATTCAAGTTTCATAGTAAATGACTTACATTTATCGATAAAATCAATCAATATTGTGGATTTCCCTTGCAGTGACAAATTCAGATCATTTTGTCGAGAAAATATATTACTGAGATATGCCAGTTTTAGTTGTCATTGTTTTTGAGTTAGTTTTTCAATGAAATACTTGGATTGCGCCTTAGCATCTCTTGAAAAGAATTCGGACACCTCTTCTCTCAGATTTTGAACTCTAGAAGTTACATTTCCTTGCGAAAGCCATCGCACTTCTGTGTGAAAGAGCAAAACTTCATATTTCTGCCTCGAAATCTTGACACAACAAACAGAACTATTAAGTGAACTAGATTTAATGGCGTTTACCATTTTGATAACATTAAAAACATCTCGAAGTTCAGGAGGTAATGTCCTGGATGCCAAAGCATATCGATGAATCATACAGTGTAAACTTATTACATCAGGGTTCACCTCCTTTACTTTGCTTATAAATCCAGAACGAATGCCAAGCATTGCCGGTGCACCGTCAGTTGTGCATGCACATACATTTTTTTAAGAAAGTCCTACGATATCAAAGAATACGTTGACTGTCTGGTAAATATCTTCTCCAGTAGTTGAGGCTTCCAATGAGTGGCATATATGAATTCTTCTTTAAAATCGTCATCTTTTATATACCTTGCGAAAACAAGCAACTGTGCATAGTTACTAATGTATGTAGTTTCATCGAGTTGTATGGAAAACATCTTGGTTGGTGCCGTTTTAATTTCTTCGATCACTTGTTGCTTGACGTCTTCTGCCATATCAGAAATTCTTCGCTGAATAGTATCGTTCGATAAAGGCACATAATTTAATTTATTTGCAGCAGCCTCACCTATCATGCAACTTACAATATCTTTGCAACATGGAAGAATGAGTTTTTCAGCAATCGTATGCTATTTTTTTGATTTAGCGATCTTGAGTGCTACTTTATATGATGCAAGAAGACCTGCATGAGATTGCTGATGTGACTGACCAGATTTATCAAGACGAGAATGTTTCACACCACATTTCATTCGTTTAAAGAAGCTTGCATCTTTATTCTATAAAGTTGTATGACAGCCATGTAGATGACGCTTTAGAAAGCTAGGTTTCATAGAACCTTCAGACAAGACCTTGTAGCATACGACACACTGTGGTTGTATTCGACTGCCTTTATAAATTGAGGTGAACCCGTATTTGATGCAACTCTCATCATACTGTCTCTTTTTTGATGGAGCCGCCTAAAATATTAATATATATATATATTATATATATATTATATATATATATATATATATATATATTATATTATATATATATTATATATATATATATATTTATATATATATTATATATATATATATATATTTATATAATATATATATTAATCGTTTATACTTATAATATGATGGCGTACTTAGATGCATATTTCTACTGACCTTACGTACCCCCTGAAAAATCCCTTCCCGTACCCCTGGGGGTACGCGTACCCCAGTTTGAGAACCTCTGCGTTAGGATATTGCGTAGTGCCTGGAATGGAGGGAAGGGCTGATAGAGAACTGTCAGAGGAGTGGTGCGCGGGAAAGTTAAAATCCTTGGCCGACGCCCGTAGCCCATAGCCGGAGATGTCCTTCAGCACGCCTTGACATTCAGCCATGCCTTGTTCCAGAGATGTAAGACGGGGCCTCAACTCTAGAAAACGGAGAGAAACATGGATCATGAGAGGCGTTGCGTTGTAAATAGAGCAGGGATACGAGGCATGGGATGGGTACGCCGAGGGTAATAAGAAGCAGCGGAAGAGGAGACTGAAGAGACTGCAGAGGTGGGAGGAGAATCTGTCTCAACCATGACGAAAGCAGGAGAATGAAGCAAGAGAAAAGAAAATTGGAAAAGAGGGAAGATAAAGAAAAAGAAAAAAGGAAGAAAGAGGAACAACAGCCTAATACAAAAAAATTATAAAAAAATAATATGTAAAAGATGGCAGTGAAAAAAATGTAAAAAAATAACTATTTTTTTTCCGGAAGAAATAAAAGAAAAGAAATTTGATAAAAAAAAAAAAAAAAAAAATACTAAAATTTTTTGTTTCTGGTTTGAAAACTTTTTTTTTCCGTGTTTAGGAAAACTATTCTTTTTTCGGCATAAAACTCAATCTGTTTCCGGTTTGAAAAGTATTCTGTTTCCTGCTTGAAAATAATTCTGTTTTCGGCCTGAACTAATCTGTTTCCGGTGTGAAAAAACTGCAAATAGTGATAAGAAGAAGTAACAAAAATTAAAAATATAAAATATTATTTCAAAAACAAAATATAAAATTAAACAAAAAAATTTGAGAGTAAAAATAGTTAATAATAATAATAAAATAATAAAATAAATAATAATAGAATATTAAATAATATTAATAATTAATAATAATAATATTAATAATAATAATATAATAATGAAAATTTTTAAAAGCTCTGTCCTTACAGTTTTTAGTTTAGAAACAGAAGGATTACCACGTGGACGCCGAGGTTCCAACAGACACGAAAAGCTTGAGAGGCTTGAGATTCTGGGAAGGCTGGGGTGTTGGGGCCTACTTCTACAGGTAGGCTCTTGCTCACTCCGGGAAATCACCACTGAAGTTCTGATGGTGGTTGCTGTCAGAAACTTCTTGCAGAAGGTTAACAATCAGGAGGTTCTTAAACGATGGAGCAAGTTGGAATATATATTTGAGGGGCTTACAGCATGAAAGTGAAAGCAAAGCTGAGCCTGAAACCCCAGTGTCCTGGGTAATAATAAAAAATAATAAATAATATGCTAATACAGAATATAATGATATATAAATAATGATAAAAATAAATAAATAAATAAATAAAAGTTACTTTAACAAAAACAATTAGGGCCTACATTGGCCTACTTAAATTTACAAGTGTTATATACAAAAGGAAATTTGGGCATAGGTTTGTTACTAGGAAAGCCCCTGAGAAATAGGCCTTGGTTTATGCCTGATCCAAGGCTAGCTACCGTGAGAATAAACTAGCTAATATAGATTGTAAAATATATAAAAATTGGCACGATATATTCACTTCACTCATGGGCCTTCCTAGTAGGCCTAATCAATAACGATAATATTTACATATTCAAAATAATTTCATATTTCTCACCAATGGCACTTACCACGTTATAAAAGTCAATTAACTTGGCTTTAGTAAGCCTAATTACGCTGGTTAAGCGAAATTAATGTAGAGCGTCATGAACAGCGTTATCGTAAAGAAAATGGCGCTAGAATGAAAATGCTATAGGCATGTTAGTAGTATTTTAATTTCGAATTTGCCATGGTGAGAAAATGAGAGTGCGGTCACATATTACGTTTTACAATTTAATATTTGCACGGTATTTGGACTTAACCTGACTTCGTCACCACAATATATATATATATAAATATATATAATAATAATATATAATATCTATCTACATGTTGTACATAAAAATATATATATATATATATAATATATATATATATATATTATATATTATATATATATATATATAATATATACTATATATATGATTATATTATATATATATATATATATCACATGCAGAGTAAAGTTCGATATTGAGAGAGATACTGAAGAAATATTGAACATCCTTGAAAGTTATGAGCATTCAGAAAGTGTGGCTTCTGAAAGAGATGAAGCAGAAGAGATTGAAATCGTCCCTTTTCGACCCAACGATGGCCAGGACTGATAAATATGATGCCAATAGTGATGACGTATCATTACATACTATCAGAGATATTGGCAAAGGTGTACTGTCCCAACGAGCTGAGCTTCGAGCAATCCGTAAAGATAAGAAGAGAGATATTAATGTGGATGTCGATGTAGTTCTCGAAGACCTTCCTAGTACTTCGAGAAAACAGTGTGTTTCAACTGGTATAAAAGGACAAAAACTGTCCCATAACTTTGTTTCTAGAAAGTTAAAAACATCGTCTCAAATATATAAGGTGTGTGAAACAAAGAAAGAGCCAGCAATTTAAAAAAAAAAATCAAGATAAGCAATGGTAAACCCATTGACACTTTTAAATTATACTTTACTGAGGAATTTATGATTCATATATGTAAAGATTTAAAGCTAATTTCATGGAATGAAACATTCATAAATTCAAACGGGCCTACCCGCCATCTTGTTTGTTTTACATTTTTTTTGTAAGCATTTTTTCTTAATTTCGTGAAGCACGGAAAGACAACCTTACAGATTTAGGAAATTCCTTATGTTTGGTGAGCATTTTCCTAAATTTGTGCTTAAATTGACATAATCGAACGCAAACTTAAGCATTTCTTACGTTTCGTAAGGAGAAATGCAAAAACGAAAACGCCTTTAAAAGACAAAAAAATGTCCCGTAACTGGGTTTCTAGAAAGTTGAAGACATCGTCTCAAATAAATAAGGTGTGTGAAACAAAGAAAGAGCCAGCAATTATAAAAAAATATCAAGGTAAGCAATGGTAAACCCATTGACATTTTTAAATTATACATTACTGAGGAAATTATGATTCATATATGTAAAGAGACTATCAAATATGCATTTCGGAAGGGTGAGCCGCAGTTCACTCTGTCTATAGAAGAGCTATATACCAGTATTTTGGTATCCTTCTATTGCCAGGGTATATTAAAATGTCATCATGAAGAATGTATTGGGAGACTCGTCCTGATTCAAATAGTGCAGTGCAGTGCGTTATGCAGTGGAAGAGAAAGCAAGTGGAATCACACTCGTCAGGTGGATTGACAATGACCAAGTTACAACGGTAACGAATTCGAAAGACAAAGGAATATTTGCAATATGAAGTTGTAAGAGATGGAAGAGAGGTAAACGCAAGCAAGTAGTGGTGGTTCCTCAGCCTAATATTGTCAAAATATACAATAAACACATGGAAGGAGTTGACCTCTTTGATAAAATGAGGGCCTATTACAGGATACGAATTAGATAAAAAAAGTAGTATTGTCCCATATTTCGATTTTGCCTAAATGGAAGCATAATAAATTTCTGGATGTTATATCGCTATGTTTATAAGGGGATTCCTCTCTTAGAATTCACAAGACAAATTTTAATCACCTTGCTCTCTGCACCTTATATACAGAAACCACGGAGTGTTAAGCCTAAAACAATAAAAAAAAGTTAATGATGTAACGCGATTTGATGGTAAAGATCATCTGGTCCATATAAATGACATGCAAAGGCAGAGCAATGTCTGGCAAATGTGCCAAATTTGTGTGCGTCAAATGTAATGTAGGGCTTCATCCTGATACATGTTTTCTTATGCTTCACCAAAAGTAACACTTTTCCCTCAATATATGAAATATTAATTATAATAAAGAAAGAAAATTTTCATTACAAGTGTTTCATTTTCCAAAAAATTGTATATATTTGGGTTAAAACTTATTCCCAGCTAGATATATCATTCAGCCTAGAAATCAACGAAATCTTCAGAATTCACTTCCGAAAAAATCTAGTACACTCCAGGGACCAAAATTACCAATATACTTACCTTTCATAAAAAAATTCAAACTTTTTTTACTCTCGGGCATTAATGGATAAATAGGGTTAACTTTTGGAATGGTTTACCGCAGGAGGTTGTTGTGTAACTCGCTTGCAACATTTAAGAAAAGATTGGAAAGGTATATGGATGGTTTGGGTATCATAAAGTATATTTTGACTAAAAAAACTTTTAAAATTTGGGGGGGCGGGTTTTTAAAGTTACGGGTCGTTATTAAGATTAAACTACATGTTATGACTTAAACTTATTAAAGCTTGTAGTGTGGTTATTTTGTACCTTAGCTATTGTTATTTTCTTTTTGGTAGTAGACTACGAGTATAGTATGTATGTTATTGACAAGCCCTAGGGTGCTGTGTAGGTTTTGTATGAGCATTTTGGGTGATTAGTTTTTTATTTTAGTTGACTGGGACAGTCTCGATAGGCCCATGTGGCTTCTTACTGTATCTATGCTGTTTGTTTCGTTTTGTTATATTATATGCCTTAGCCATAGTTTATCTTTTGATTTAGACTTTGTGTATACTATGTAAGTTATTGACAAGCCCAAGTGTGCTGTTTGGGCTTTGCATGAGCGTGTTGGGTGATTAATTCTTTATTCTAGTTGACTGGACAGTCTTGATAGGCCCATATTATTGCTTATTGTCTCTATACTTTTTTGTTATGTTGTTATCTTCGCAACTGGGTAATTATGCTCTTAAGAAATAGACTTGGGGGTCTGTTCTCCTGGGTAGTTAAGTCGTCACAAAGGGTGTAAGGTACTCTTAGCCCTTCCGTACGCTCTGTATATCTCACTTCCAATTTATCCTTTCTTTGGTTGAGCTTTGTGTTAACCTCATCACTACTTCCGGCGCTTACCTTCACGCTCAACATGTAACTACGCTCAGGAAAACGTAGTGATACCTCGAATCTTCGAATGCAAAATTTGATGCTTCCATCACTAGCATCAAACCAGTCTACCTGTTCGCTGTCATTAATACCAGGTCTACATCTCCGGTCTGGGTGCAGATGCTATTAACTCTTACTCTCTCTGTCTGCACCGCTGCATCCTTTCTATGGCAGACTCATTTTGTTTCTTGTTTCAACATCCGCCATGCTGCTTTCAACCTCGAGCCACGTTTCTTCTGCATCTTTGCATCTGACACATAGCTGTTCTGAACGGGAACATACCTTGGTGGTGTGCTCTCCTGTAAATCTTCAGCTTTCTCCACCTGCAGAACTTCTGACTCTGGCTCTACCTCATCTTGCTGGAAATATTGTTGTAAATACAATGGTGGATCCGCCCAAACTTTCAGGTGTGAGTAATGTGCAATTACGGTTTTGCCTTTTCCTTTTATGTCGTATGCCATCCCTTTCGAAACTACTTTTGTGAATACGAAGGGACCCTCATACCGTTCTCCCAACTTGCTGTCCAACGTTCTGTCTACTATCACGACTTTTCTTTTCACTCGAACCCCCACCACGTAGGGTAACCAATTGAAAAACTGATGGTTATTTGCTCAGTAAGAGCTTTGGAGGTGATGAATCGCAATAAGTAATATATCGGGAATGATGTGTCAGCTGGCATTCCCGGAGCCTGGGGAGAAGCCATTTGAAGTAAAAACAAATGAGAGCGACTGACGCGGAGCACCTTTTTTTTCGAGATTTTCTTCGACCGTTTGGGACCTGGGGGTGATCAAGGGCATATCAGCGACGAATCGCTGAGGTTATGCAGAGCACTTTCAGGTGTAGTAAAAGGAATAAAAGTGGAAACATCTGTGGCCTAGAAGGAGGAGGGACCGAGGTGGGATCAGGCTGAGAAACTGACATGATAATTGTTGTTATTGTTGTACTCGATTTGATTTAATAACGTTTTTTCTTCAAGAGCCAGTTTCATAAAAAATAAAATTCAGACCTCTTTTTCATAGATGAACAGTTTAACAATAAAACCATTGAAAACATAAAAGTATAACTGAGGCCGTATATTTCATAAGGAAGAGTAGTCCTTCTCCTCACAACTGGTAACAGACCAGAGACCCGCACAGCTTCCCGGACCCCCCTCCCACATATGGTAGGCTGTGGATATAGCCTCGGAAGAGCCTCCCAGAACTCTACATGTACCACATGGAACCTACATATCTTCACGTTAGAGCCCGAGATTATACACCGAAGTGCAGGACATCTTCCTCACCGGCTTGTTCAAGGTTCTGGACCCCTACAATTGGTAACCTGGTTAAAGGCAAGCTAAAGGGCAGGTTTTTAACGTGTACCCTCATTCACGGGGAAAATGTGTGAGGTGGGATGAAAAACCATGCGGGAAAAGGCACCGGATAGTCCAAGGGGCTGTGACGGAGGGAGTTAAAAGGGAAAACCCTCTATATATATATATATATATATATATATAATATATATATATATATATATATATATTTATATATTATATATATATATATATATATATATATATATATATTATATATATATATTATTATATATATAGAGAGAGAGAGAGAGAGAGAGAGGAGAATTAAAAACAGGACATAATATGAAAAATGAGGAGGAAAGGACGAAGACGAATAGATTTACCCATGTGAACAAATGCCAATGCACATAAATGCACAACAAATGCACATACAAGTGCCGGGGCCGGAGGGATGCACGAAGTCCCCCTATTATTGGTTCTTATTCAATAATAAGAATCAATTACCCCCCGAGGGGTGGGAATATATATATATTATTATATTATATATATATATATATATTATATATATATATATTATATATATAATATATATATTTCTTACATATATAATGAATGCAAATCATAAACAACTATACAGGTTTTATCTTAAACAGATACCGGTTTTTTTACCATCCATAATATATATAATATATATATATAATATATATATATATATATATATATATATATATATATATATATATATATATATATGTGTGTGTGTGTGATTGTTATTTTATATTTTATGTCTGTAGATAGAGAAGTATATGTATCGCCGTAGCGGGTAGTTGATTATTTAAAATATAATAATGAAACTAATACATAATTATATTTTTTCAGAAGTTAGAGAAATAAGAATTAAGAATTAACTATTTAACGTAAAATTAAATATCAGTCGCAGGCTTTCAATATAACGCCTTAATAGTTTTTTTTTTTTCATGAAATAACAAATACTAAGTGCTAATAAATCCAGTTGAAAGATAACCCTTGTGAAATACAAATAATAAGATTAAAATAAAGAAGAAAGAAAATATACTTTGGAAACAATTCAAGACATATAGGTTGCGCAACCAAGAAGAAATATAAATGGAAAACAAATAAAAGGAATATACAAGAAATCATAAGATCATCATAATTAAATGGGATTCATAGATTCATCTCATAATCCATAATCATCTTCATCAACCATCAACATAAATAAGAATAACAGAGGAGATAATACTTCATATAATCCTGAGGTAATTTACCACCAATTATCAGAGGCGCAACTTCTGGCTTCTCAACAAATCAGGATGGATTATCTAGCAAAGAAAGTATGCCCTACCTTTTCAGGAAAAGAAGAAGAATACAGAGACTGGAGAGAACGAGTGGAGGATTGGTTGATAGTGGAGGAAAAAGTAAAATATCCTGGTTTGGAAATACGTCTAGCACTGAAAGGTAAAGCACACGAAATATGTATAGATTTAGAAAGAGAAGAGTTAAAAAAGGATAAAGAGGGAGTAGCATTGATATTAAAAACCCTGGATGCAGTATATAAAAAAGACAGTAGGATGGATAAATTGGAGAAAACCATGAAACTATTTCGAATTAAAAGATGAAACCATGAAAGATGAAAGATTATATACTAAGATATGAAAAATATTCCAGGGAATGTGAAAATGCGGGAGGTGGTAAAATGTCACAGGAAATGAAAGGAAGTCATCTTCTGGGACAAGCAAAATTGAATTCAAATGATCTTCATGTAGCGTTGGGAGCCTGCGGCAAGGAAGAATATAGTTATGGAAATATTAAAAATGTACTCACACGCATTTTTCAGGAGCAAAAGGAAAAAGTAGAAGAGAATAAAGAAGATTGTTGGATGGAAGGAGACAAGAAGAATCCTGTGAACAAGAAATACGGAACTATTACTAAATGTTTTAAGTGCAGATCAGAAACACATTGGGCGAACAAATGTCCAGTGAATACGAGATTGTGTTATATTTGCAACTCAAGTGAACATTGGGCAATAGATTGTCCAAAGAACTGGAAGAATAAAGGAAAAACAGAACAAACAGAAAGAAATAGAGGTAATCAAAGAGAAGAGATAAGATACGTCTGGAAAATGAACACTGATGAAGAACAAGAAAGTTTGGAGGAACTACAAGATGAAATATACGGCATAATAGACTCTGGAAGTGCAAGAACAGTGTGCGGTAATTTTTATATGGAAAGAATTTTAAGTAGATTAACTAAAGAACAAATTGAAGAAATGAACAATAAAGCTGTAGAAGATCACACTGTGTTTCATTTTGGAGAAACAGTATGTAAAGGGATAAAGAATGTTGTAGATATACCTACAAAATTAATGGGAAACAAAGTGAGTATAAGAACAACAATAATAGAAGGAAACGTTCCCTGGTTGATTGGCGAAAAGAAACTTTAGAGAAAATAGGAGCAGTTATAGACTTCGAGAAAGGAATAATTATAGCAAAACGGTTTTCAGACTACATAATACCATGTAAAGGGAAGAATGAAAAACATCTGAAGATTTCATTGATTAAGAAACTGGAACCGCACAAGATGTGGCTTGGAATAGACAGGGAATGGTGTACCAACAAGGAATAATTGGAAAAAAGAATAGAAAAACTGCATTTACAATTCGGACATGCTAGTAGTGGAAAATTAAATTGGATTTGTAATGAGCTGCTTTATAAGAAGGAAAAATGAAGAGTATCAAAGATTTAAGAAGACCTTGGAAGAGAAAATAATAGAAAATTTAGTGGGCAAGTGCGAATACATGTATAAAAATAAAAAAAAAAAAGAAAACCACCCCAAAGGGCTTAGGGGGCCAATAGTGGGAATGCCTATGGCAAAACAGTTTAATGAAGTGGTGGCACTTGATTTGCAGAAATAGAACAAATAGAAGATTTTTAATGATGGTGGATCTAGCAACGAACTATTGTCAGGCAGCATGGCTTAAAGATAAAAATCCACTGACAGTGGTAAAAGCATTTATGGGGAAATGGCTGTCTGTACTCGGAACACTTAGGAAAATATTATCAGACAATGGATTGGAATTCCAAAACGAGGAAATGAAAATCCTAACGGAAAAATTTGGAATCACCATTATGGCAACTCCATCAGAAAGTCCCTGGAGTAATGGAACATGTGAAAAGATGGTGGGATTAGTGAAAGACGGAGTGAGGAAATTGAGAGAGGATACTACAAAAAACTGGGAGATAGCACTGATGTGGACAATAGCAGCTAGGAATAGTTTATTAATGAAAGATGGAGTATCACCTAATCAGATAGTTTTTGGAAAAAACAATTACACATCCCAGAGTATTAACAACGAGGAATTAACGACGAATGATTATGATAATGCATATGACACACTCTTAGAGAATCTACAAGCAAGAGAAAAGGCTAGAATAATCCACGTACAACAGGAGGCTGATAAGAGATTAAACAAAGCCTTGTCCAAGCCCATAAGAGAACATCATTTGGAAGAAGCAAAAATAGGAGATCTTGTGTATTATAAAAGAAACATGGAGAAATGTTGGAGAGGTCCTGCGAGAGTCATCGGTAGTGATGGAAAGACAGTAGTAGTGAAACATGGGGGCACCCTACGCGAAGTAGCTAGAGTGCATATCACGAGAATAAGACAAACAGGAAATATTGAAGAAGGAAAAGAAGAAAATCAAAGAGAAGAAGTGCAAGATGATACATTGTCTGAATCAGACACTTATGGTTCAGAGACGGATGAAAGTGAGAAGGAGGACGATGAACTAAGGGTGGTTATACAAGAAGAGCAAGAAGACCTAAGCGAAACAGAGTCAGAAACAGATCCTGAATCAGAAGAAGAAGAAGAAGAGAACCAAGGAGAGAAAGAACAAGAAACACCGAAGGTGAAATTGGGGGAGTCTTATGAGATAGTGGACAAAGAAACAAAGGAAAAATCAAGAATAAGAATAACCAGTAGAGCCGGAAAAGCAACTAGCCAAAAATGGTCAGATAGCTACAACATAATAGATTTAGATCATGGAAATGAGAAATGGATAGATTTGAGAAATTTCCAAGAAATAAAACATATAGGTGATGAAATATGGTTGGGAGATTTCGAAAATGAAGATACATAGAGCAAAAATGGATGAACTTAGTAGCTGGAAAAAGAAAGGAGTGTACGAGGCTGTACAAGAAAGGAATCAAAAAGCAATTACGACTAGATGGATCATCACAGAAAAATCGGAAAACGGAAGAAGAAAATGCAAAGCCCGACTTGTTGCTCGAGGTTTTGAGGAACAAGGAGATTTAACAACTGATTCACCGACATGTGCCAACGAATCATTAAAAATGTGTCTTGCTGTAATTCAGAAAAATGGATGGAAATGCAAAACATTAGATATTAAAACAGCTTATCTACAAGGTAAACCAATAGAGAGAAATGTGTATTTAAAACCTCCAAGAGAAGCAAAAACAAACTACCTATGGAAGTTGAAGAAAACTGTGTACGGTTTAAAAGACGCAGCGAGAATATGGTACGAAAGCATCATGGACATAATAAAATCACTTGGAGGAACA
>JABUQX010117453.1:0-2500 GCA_015478945.1 Trachelipus rathkii | reverse complement strand
ATCTCCCCATCACTTTCTTATCAAATAGCTTGTTTATATTTTCAAGTCTTCTCTGGTATGGAGGCGATTATTCCATAGTAGTACCATTCAACTAAAACTAACAAATCTTGGTTTAACTCTCCTCTTCTTCTGTGTATTCGTCACAGGACGCTGCCTTCAGGAATTACCTTTGTCTTCAAACTCTACACACCCGCAAAACATATCATCCTGGAATCGTGCAAATTCTATTCTCTGTGACACTAAAACCTCTTTATCTTCTGTAGGAAAATGCAATTATCTTATGTGCCTGTTCTCACGTCCTTCGTTTGCACATTTTTTCAAAAATTGAACTTTAATTTGTTTCTCCACTTTACTCTCCATAGTTTCCGACACATTCTTTCTGTTAAACTAACTATTCGTTTCTATCCTTTAGATGATCCTCCTCCTCACCTCCTCCAGACTATTATGACTAATTATAGCAATTCTTCTAAATTTATTTCTTGTTTCTTCTCTCAGAGTGGCCTCTGTTGTCGTCGAGAGCGTGCTACAGACACTGGTCTGCGAAAGCACTTTCATTTTATATGTTATTTTGTCTCTTGTTTACTCCTCTGTTCTTATTCAGATATTTTTATTATTTTCTTATATTTTTGCTATTCTTGTTGTTTAGTCGTTTTTATTATTATTTTTATAGCTATTTTTTATTTTATTTTCTTTATAGTTTTTATTATATGCGCATTAGATTGTACTTTTTGTATACGATTCATTTTGCCCGTCCCTTCTCAGTTTTGTTTCCTCCTTTCCACCTTTTCTACTCAACTACCCTACATATTCCTGCTCTCTTATGGGAGTCACCAGCTTCCTTCTTGTCTAGTGAGCTATCAGCTGCTGTCTTTGTGCGTATTTGTGCCCATTCCATCTATCCCTGTGGTGAGGTACAGGTCAAAACGGTGTTATCTCGCTTTCTCCGGCCGCCATTTAGGGACCGAATCTTGCAACACTGAGGAGGCTGTTCCGCTTGTTGTTATATCTTTGCTTCGCGTCTTACGTGTGGTGCACGGCTACTATTCTTGCATCTTAGCAGACTACGCAGAGTTCGTGGAGATTTTCGAAATGCCTACAGTTTCTCAGGGTGAGGTTTGAAGGGGGACGTAGTTATAGTCTGGGCGTGTGATGGACGTTTTCGAGTCACTCTCATAGGTTATGTTATCATCAATGGTTTTTATTGTTTTTGTGCTTATTTATTGAGATGTAGCTGTTTAGAGAATCTTAATACCTTTTGAAAATTGAAAAGAAAAATATGTTTCTAAAGAGAGGAGAGCTGCCATCTGTTGGTTCCAAACCGATCTTCCTGGCCAAGACCAATAGGGGCGTTTGACGCCCTTTGGTGATAGCTGTTTGCTCTTTGTCACCCCCTAGCCATACACAGCGATCCATCGCTGCTCCCATTCATTGACTGAAAAGGCTCTCTCATTGAACGGACCTGCTACTCATCCTATGTGCAACTCGAATTACGCCCAGACATCACCCAGTGTCCTCACGCCGCGAGGTCTCCTCTGGCGACTTCGATATATCGCGGCAAGATTATACGATCGCCTCTCGGATTCCGTCTGGGCTATAGGTTTTCCGTCTTACCCTCTCTATTCTTTTATTATTTCCTACGTCCCAACTATGACGGCTGCAGCACTGTCCTCCCCCAGGCGCTTGAGCAGCTGTACCGTGAGGTCCAAGGCGACACCATTGAGGATTGGTTTCCTTCGGTCGGTGCCGCCTCCATATACGCGCAGAGCCATTACGACTTCTCTCTCTCGTTTGGGGGAGTTCCCAATTATCTCAAAAAGGACGATGTTCATAACACAACGAAAGGTACGATTTACGCTCTGGAGTTTTCGCTCGGATCCAACGGCGTATCTATTGTCTCGTCGATTGTTCGAAATATGCCGATCATCAAAGTGTCTATCGGTTCCACTCATCCATGTGAATGAATCCATCTTGCCAAACCTTCATCCTCCTACTTACCAAAGTTAAATAGGGCTTTAATGCCTCTGTTCGAACTTACTTCCCCTTCCAGAGGAGGTGTTTTAAGTGCCACAAATTTGGACACCCCCAGAAGTATTGCAGATCCTCTCAAGCCTCGG
This sequence comes from Trachelipus rathkii, assembly GCA_015478945.1. NCBI lineage: Eukaryota > Metazoa > Arthropoda > Malacostraca > Isopoda > Trachelipodidae > Trachelipus > Trachelipus rathkii. The sequence goes on along the minus strand of JABUQX010117453.1, from coordinate 386 downwards.
TTCGTGTTATGGAAGTTTCCTCCACTCTGCCAGCTACAATCCTCTTTGTTGTCCAAATTGCAAGGGTACACATCCAACTTCTCCCATCCACTGCCCATTTTCCATCTTGGAGAAGGAAATCCTGGAACAGTGCGCTCTTCCTAAGCTGGATCATCGTGAGGCCACATGCCCTGCAAAGAAGTAGTTATCCTATCTTAATATTTCTTTTGCTAAGGCTACGACTGTTCCATCGGCAGCTCCCTCAAGCCGTGCCCCTCGATCCCATGTGCCGAGTTTGGACACTTCTTGAATCTTACATTCTTTCCTTTCAACAAGTTAAAAGTTTCGGATACACCTGCAATTGAGATTCCCGTTGTTCGGGATAATTGTACCCCCAACTCTCCTTC
>JABUQX010117452.1:0-25447 GCA_015478945.1 Trachelipus rathkii | reverse complement strand
AAAAAAAAAAAAAAAAAGAAAAAAAAAAAAAAACAAAAAAAAAAAAAAAAAAAAAAAAAAAAAAAATTGGAAAATATTGCATTTATTATTATTATTTATTTATTAGGTCTTTATGAGCATAGTCTTTCAATTCGAGGAGTGCATCTACAATAATAATAATATTAAAAAAAAATTTAGGGAACATAGTCTTTCCATCCACGAAGGAGTTTTAACAACATCTAAGGGAACATAGTCTTTCCTCCAACGAAGTGGTCTTAAATCTGAGAAATGAGCATAGTCTTTTTTCGTGTAAAAAAAAAGTCTAAATGAAAGAAAACAGAAAAAATAGAAAAATCTAGAAAAGGAACATATTTTTTCCCTTGACGAAAGTCTTAAAATCTAAGAAAGGTTCATAGTCTTTCCTTCGATGTATATACATATCCTTTTCTGCATTGAAGTGGCGGATATTTATTTATTTATATACATGATCGTGGCATGGCCTTAACATGTACGGAAATGAGCATAGTCTTTTCTTCGAGGAGGGATTCTTCAGAAATATTGAGGGAACATAGTCTTTCCATCCACGAAGGGGTTTTAATAACTTCTAAGGGAACATAGTCTTTTCTTCGACGAAGGGGACTTAAATCTGAGAAATAAGCATAGTCTTTCTTTCGAGGAAAAAAGTCTAAAAATTTATGAAACAAAACATAGTCTTCTCTGCAATGAAAATATTGCATTTTTTATTATTATTTATTTATTAGGTCTTTATGAGCATAGTCTTTCCTTCGAGGAGTGCATCTTACAATAATAATATTCAAAAATACTTTAGGGAATTAGTCTATACTTCCGCATGTGTGAGAGGGTCATTTTGGGCGAGCGTTCATGTTCGGGTTAGTTCGTCATATACACGAACGTTTTCCATCTCTTGTCGGTAAATTGGCACAGATCAAAGGAAGCGAATGGCAAGAAATTACCTCGATATACACATTCGTTGTTGTTTCGGCGATACAAGTTTCGGTTTTATCAAATTTTGATTTTATTTTGTGTTAAACTTAGCCAATCTTGTTAAGGTTTTCTATAATCTTAGTTAGTGTAGTCTAGTATATCAACATTATTTTATGTGATAAAAATAAAAACAGGTCTATTAATAGATAATAACGAATTGATTTCTCTATTTTGTGAATAGTTTGCGAGCCAAATAGAGCTACTCTAGGCCAAACACATAGGCCACTTAGAAGTTATTTAGGAAAATATGTTAATAAATTACATTACAATATTTATTCTCCAGTTTGTGAATATTAAAAAAAATTTGAGAATCCAACCTAACTAGAGCAATAATAGGCCAGCAATTTGCAACTAGGCCTAACTTTGGCAAGTTTATTAAGTCACCTTCACTATAAGTAGGCTACTATAGTCTATAGCTCAATGTTATTGTGATGTTACCATAGTAGTGATGTTATCTTGTTAAATTTTCAGTTGTAGTTTAATTTATTTAATTTCCTTCCAGAAATTTTTTTAACATTTAAAAAGGCCTATGTTTGTTAATAAAAGGGTAATTGTGGGATTCTATAGAGTCCAAATATGAGGATACTGTATTGGAACTATAAATTAATGTACAAAAATTGAATCAACAAATGTATTTGAATTTTTTTTTATTTGATATTAGGTCTTATGTTACTGGCTTTGTTGCAATCATATAGTTAGGTTTCAGTTTAGATTCCTGCTAGTTTTTTTTTTCACTCATTTATACCACGCGGCCCCTAGTACTACAAGTTTTATTAGATCATCTTTAATTTCTAGAAAAGTTTTTAATTTTTAAGAATATAAAAATTAGGGTACAAAATGCCCTCCAATTAAATTTCACGTTTGAAAAATCAGTTTTGTTTAACTTTGTTATAAAATATGAAAAATTGATGGATGGATTTTTAATTATTTTTTCAGTGTAAACAGTTATGTTACTTTTAAACTGGCAAAGTAAATTTTTGATCAAACATATTAGGCTAATCACGGGCCTAACATTGTCTGATTTTCACCCCGCCGTTAAAAATATGATGATGGTGAATCGGACCACCATTGTTTTTTCGTATTTTACGTATTATTATTGGCATTTTTATTACGTATGAATTAATTTAATATAATTAAATAGGCTAATTATATTTAAGTTAAAAATTAGAATAAAAAAGAAATTTATATAAAAAAATACGAGTGAATTCAAAAAAAGTGTCAATTTTTGAGCGCAGAGGGGTGAATCGGACTACGCACCTTTATTTTTATTTTCTTATTTTATATCTTATCTTGGACCTTGTTCTTATTACTAATGCTAAAATGATACACAATTAATATGATGCGTTCAAAAATTAATATAAAATTTAATTTATATGTTAAAAGAGGAATTTAACAGATGGTCCGATTTCACCCCTTCAATGTTGTCCGATTCACCCCTCCAAGGTGGGTGTGACAGCTTTATTTAAACTTTAAATAAAAAAAATTATATTTAGAATTACATTATTATTTTTTGTGTGCTTATGACAACCTACTATAGGGCCTGATTTTTTTTCAAAAAAAACAAATTTCCAAAAGTGATTAGGAAGAGTCGAGACAAGTTATGCCTAAAGTGGTCCAAGTCACCCCGCCCGATGCTATTGATTATCTGCCTCCAGTTAAGCTCAAGCCAATTTTTTTTTTAAAAAATTTATGTAATTTAATAAAGATTTTTTTTTTTTTCTTGTTAATGATTGTGAAATAAATTATTAAAAAAAAATAAAAAATTTTTTATCAATATTTATCATGAGAGTAATGTTCACATCAGGGTATTTGATACAATGTTAGCGTGTTAAAGTAATATATATATATATATATATATATATATATATTATATATATAATATATATATATATACTATATATATATATATTATTATAATATATAATATATATATATATATATATATATAAATATTATATAGACAATAAATAGATGTTTATATAAGATATATAAATATACACGAATTATTGAGTATTATATATATATATATATATAATATATATATATATATATATATATATATATATATATATATATATATATATATATATATATATTATATATATTATATATATAATTTGTAAAACTATTGAAAGAAAAAATTTATTATTTTTATTTTGTTTTAGGTACGGTACCATATTTTACAGCAGAAGAAATATTACAGTAAAATTTCTTTTACCATTCATTTTGATTTAAAACTTGGTACTTATGTTTATCATAGGTTTTTATATATTATAGTATGATATCAAATCTCTAGTTATAGTAGATTGTTTTTTTTTATATATAGCTATGTGTTTGGAGGTTGAAATATTTTTTTCATTTTTAAGGTATAAGTTTTTGGTACCGTATTTTACAGTATGTACCGGATTTGACATTCAACTTGGGGGCTTTTCAGATAGTAGAACTAACATTGTATATTAAAATTTTGAAGACATTTAGACAAGGGATATGTGTATCGTATGCATATTTTGACTGGGTTAAAAAAAAACATTTTATCATTATATCACACAAATTTCTGCTTAGTTTTGAATCCTAATATAAAAAATTTTCTGTTACAGTATTTTTTTATAGCTAATTAGTTTATAATATTATATATATTATATAGTATATATATATATATAATATATATATATATATATATATATATATATATTATATATATATATATTATATATTATATATATAATATATATATATATATATATATATATATATATATATAATATATATATATCACTGTTTTAGATTTATCTCAATGAAGCAGTCATAATAAGCAGGTAATAACCCAACCTGCGACACCCACTCCCTCTATATTATTAGGGGGGGTTAGTACCAGCATATTTGCTGGGGGGACTGTGTTATGGGTAGAAAATTACTTCATGAAAAGATTTCTTGACCTAATTATGTCCAATGAGCAAATGGATAAATTGAAATACTCAGAATTGGACGCCACACCACACTCCTCCTACTCTCCCTCCCTGAATTGAATCCTCTTACATGTCTCTGAAATGCTATTAGAGTTTATTCATCAAAAGGAAGCATGCAACATACTACCTGAACATTCAGAATCAAGTATACTACAGAACGAGATTTTGTTTATGATTTAAGAATTTTACAATTGTGAATAAATATATGAACAGACGAATAATAATATATTATATAATACAAAAATTAATATATATAATAATATATATCAATATATAAATAAACAAATTAAATATAAAATAACATTTCAATAAAAAAAACAGCAATAACAGAACACTTTAAATTTTAGGACATAAAATTATAACTAAATTTAACTTAAAAAAAAAATATAAAATTTTATCACCATTTATAATATATATACTATATATCTATATATATATATATATATGATATATATATCATATATATATATATTTTTAAAACAATTCATAAATTATTCAGTAAATAAACCTAATATTCCTTTTTTATAGCATATCAGATTTCATCTCTGGGTGGAGGGAAAGGAATATTTCTGTAATTTTTTTTTTAATAAAAGATATTATTATCTATTCACATTAGTAAGATCTATTTTCAAGGTATTTGGTATTGACGTATCATATTGAAGTAAAGGTGAAGGTCTACTGTGGTCATTTTGGAAAGTAGACGTTGTGAAAGAAAAAACTGGAATATTTCTGTTATATTACTATTCTGATTATCTGATTATTTCCTGTTATTAATTAATAATGGTTAATATTTATTATTATTTAATTTATTATTCATTATTCTCTTATATATTTTATTATTGTTGTGATGTTAGAGTTTGTTTTTTTGTCTATTTGCAGTTTTTTTTTTGTGGCTCAATTTTTTCTGTGGCTCCATTTTTCATGCATCTGGATTTTTTCCTGGGGCTATTTTTTTTTCCTGGTTTTGAAGAGGAAATTTCTGGTATGTGGGTACCACTAAAGTTAATTTTCTTTCCATTTATGGTTTAAATACAAAGAATTATTTTTTTGGAATTTTAACATAGTATTTAAATAGAGAAATTGTTTCATGCATCTGGATTTTTTCCTGGGGCTATTTTTTTTTCCTGGTTTTGAAGAGGAAATTTCTGGTATGTGGGTACCACTAAAGTCTAATGAGCTTAATCGAATGACTAATATTTTTTTTGGAACTTTCAAGAGTAGTTGAGAATAGTGAATTTTGGACTGTAAAGAAATAATTGTAGAGATGGTATGATGAGAGTGTTATGTTTTGTGGAACTCTAATTTATGAAAAATTTTAAGATTCTTCTAATTCAATTCTTATCCTGCTAAATGCTTTCTGTAAATCTTTTGCTGATTGAAATATATATAATATATATTATACTATATATGTTTTCTATATATATATATATATATATATATATATATATATATATTATATATATATATATATATATATATATAGTATATATATATATAATATATTATATATATATAATATATATATATATATATATATTATATATTATATATGAAAAGTTCAAATAAATGATACTTTTTATATTCTCAAGCCGACTATTAAGCTCCTGTTTTTGCTACTAAATAAGAAATTTCCCATTGATGTAATAAATTTTCTTTCAAGATTTTGTGATCAGCAACGTGATATTGCCAATAATAATTGTTTTTTCTTTTAATAATGTAAATTTTTAATTAATCTGGTTCATATTTTTTTTTTATTATATATTTTTTTACTGTAATTACATGAAACATTTATTAAGTAAATAATAAAATCATAAACTATCTTTGAGTCCTTCTTTTAATTTATAAAACTACCTTTCATAAGAGCCACCCTCGCCGTAAAGCTGTAAACCCCCAGCAACCCAAACAAAAAATCCCCAATACATGGTACATCACGCTAAGCACCTCCCCAAATTTCTCAAAGACCACCCACGCGCGAAGCCCCAAAACCAAACCCCACCCTCCACACTGATCGCTACCTAAAGGAAATCCTAGCAAAAAAATAAGAAACATCCAAAACTCAAAATTGTGTTAATAAAAATAAAAAGATACAAAAAATGTGAATTGCAACCCCGGAATGAAGGATGTAAATGAAAATAAAACAGCAATTAAGAATAATTAAATAAATGATCATATATTAAATTAAAAGATATACAAACAGAAAATTTGCAACTAAAAACCTCAACAAAAAAAAAGAAAACATCGCTACCAAAAACATTTATAAGCAAAATACAAATTATAATAACAAAAAAACTAAAATAACAACCTTCCATATAACTTGCATGCGAAAACAAACCGCAAGTCTACGAACAATAAAATGTAAGAATAAGAAAGTCTGTGCATATTACTTAATCTTGGAAAAAAATAATGTTGTAGTAATCAAATTTAAGGTGTAATAATGCTATGAAATAAAATAATGGAAGATCTCTTCATTATACTCTACTCTCTACTCAATCTCTCTCTCATCTCTCTTACTCTCTCTCTCATCTCTCATCTAAAAAAATAATTATAAATATATAAATAATAATAATATATATAATATATATTATTATTATATATAATAAAAAAATAATACATAATTATTACATAGATATATATAAATATATAACCCCAAAGCATATATATATATTAAAATAATAATAATAAATAATATATATAAATGTACACCGCTTTAGAGATTATTAGCTTACAACAAATATATATATAATATATATAATAATATAATATATATAATAATATAAAAATATAAATATATATATATATATAAAAAATAATATATTATGTAAAATATATAAGACAGTATATAAGAAATAATAATATAATATATAATATTATATAATATATATATATAATAAAACCCCATCTATAACATACACTATACTATCCAATATCCAAATATTATATATAATATATGTAGTAAGAAAGCCTTTAATTGAAACAAGTATTACGATTTTTTGTATACGATAAAAACAGATATGCACAAACAAAAAAAAAAAAAAAACGAGAGACACAAGACAGTCTCTAAATACTTCATCTCTCTTCCACCTCCGAAGAACTAATCTCACAAGCCGATGTTCGTTAATCGCTCCACACGCACATCGCTGCTCCGTCGAGGTCCGTTCGCCTTTCGAACAGAGTGTAAAGAGAAAAACAACATCCAACAAACGCGAACGCTCTAGACGCTCTAGCTCCCGCGATATCAACGAGGCCAAGCTCTGTGACCCACCCGCCCCTCACCTTTAAATTAAATAATATTCTCACCCACACCTCTTAAAGAAGGAAACACTAAGCCGCTCTCCCATCAACTCGAAAGAGAGTTTTACAACACCCACATACTCACCAGGGAAACATAGTCTTTCCTCCAACGAAGTGATCTTGCATCTGAGAAATGAGCATAGTCTTTTTTTCGTGGAAAAAAAGTCTAAATGAAAGAAAACAGAAAAAAAATAGAAAAATCTTGAAAAGGAACATATTTTTTCCATTGACGAAAGTCTTAAAATCTAAGAAAAGTTCATAGTCTTTCCTTCGATGTATATACATGTCCTTTTCTGCATTGAAGTGGCGGATATTTACTTATTTATTTTATCATACATGGTCGTGGCATGGCCTTAACATGTACGAAAATGAGCATAGTCTTTCCTTCGAGAAGGGAGTCTTCATTTAGAAATATTGAGGAAACATAGTCTTTCCATCCACGAAGGTGTTTTAATTTTTTATTATTTATTATAAGGCGTCGCGTCACACAAAAGCCCAAACTTAAACACTCCCGCGCCAACCACCTCTAACCAAAAACATCGGACATAGATCAAATCACAACACACTCCTTCTGTATCTCTCACACATAACCCACTCTCAATAATCCCCTCTACGCAGAATATACAATAAGACACACACTCCGCACGATCTACACTAACTAGTTCATCACAAATATATTACTCGCACACCACCACACAATAAGCGCACAAATAAAATACCCCAACACGCTACAAATAACACGCTAACCACAATAAAATATAAACCCCATACATGTAAAACTCAAAAAGATTCAACACACATATCTTACATGCTAATACTACATGAAATATCTAAAGAAAAACTGGTAAATAACTAAAAACTGAAAAATAAAAATAGAAAAATAGAAAAATATTTCCAAAAATAAACACACTAACAAAGGCGGGTGAAGAACGTGCAACACCTCAAGCTTCATCTCATAAAATAAAACCAATAACTAACATATGTATATATTTAAAAAACACATAAAACACAAATTTCTCAAAATATAAACACACAATCAAAATAATTCATTAATGTTGCTGAGAAATTGACAAAGTAATAAAACATAGCTCAAATATAAATCATAAAATAAGTAACTAATGATCCTCAAAAATAACTAAAACTACAAGCTATACCAACAAATAGAAGAAGAAGAAGATAAAGTAAGAATAGAAATTGACAGATTACCTGGCAACAGAAGAAAACAACTATAAAAGAAAAGAAAAAGATAAAATTAAACAAACAATAAATTTAACCATCAAAACAAAAGATCTACCGGAGTACATCATCTATAAAACTCACACAATTAAAAACATACTTATAAAATACTCACCATTAGTAAACTGGCCATCTCTCGCTCAGGACTGTTCATATATAAATATTATATTTAACGTGTCAACACAATCATATTTCCTGATTTCTACTCTAAATTATATAAGATCAATAAATTACACCAAATTCACAAATTAACAGGATACAAAAGGCACCACTTACGGTGCACCTTTCCAACGCATTCCCAGTAAATTCTATCACAACAAATTATTTAAAAAATCTATAAAACTCAACTAAAAAAATAAAATGGATCCTAACACTATTCTAATTCCAGTCCATCTCTTGATTGCTCACACGAGACTCTACTAAAGCAGGACTTCTAAATCTCAGACAATTAAATATATAAAACCAACTCACAACATAAAATACTCGTACCTACAACTTAAAACCATCAATAGTCTCCAGATATCAAAAATAGCCCAAGACTATATTATTTTCCATTATTGATAATTTCAACTGCACTGCACTTTTGCACATTCATATCTCACCTCGCCTCCAACCCCCACTCATATAACTTACAGCAACCTTTCTCGAAAAAACTGATCTACCCAGATGGCCTCAATCACTACCCACACCATAATTCTTATCACCACTCCAAACATGAACACCGTATCTAATTATCTAAAATTATATAAATTATATTCTATCAATCTCACACTACTCTCTTCTCTCTCCAACACCTACACTCCAAATCATGTCTTATAATACTTTAATATTCTTAATCACTCTCATTTATTAATAATCTCATTATCCTATTCCATTATCTATCTCCATTTATTGATTAAATATGACACAAATTTTCATTTACCTTTAGTGTTTAGTTAACTACTGATGGACAGACTTGAAATAACCACATGAACTTATCAAATACGAATTCACCAGACATTTGTATTATTATTTATTATTATTCATCATACTACTCATTATTCTAATATAATCACTATTATTAATTTATATCCTTATCTATACTCATATTCATATCTCCTTTAATCTATTACACATTTATTATTACTCTCATCTATTATTATTATTATCACACTCGATTATCTATTGATTATTATTATTATTATTTTATTATTATTATTATTTCTTATATTATATATCATAATATTATACTATCAATATTCAACATGTATAATTCACCACAACCACCCAAACCATTACTTATTATACTATGCACTCTTTGATATTTTGAAGTATTCCACCCTCTTAGACATTACCATTATCATGTTCGAGAAAAAATCGTTTACATCATTCTTTTTCTCTTACTTCCCACACATCTCACACTAAAATGTATAAAACTCCATCCAATAACCATGTCCAAATAAAACCGTGTCGCCACACTCGATATTCAAATCAGCCACATACTCCCAAGCAACAAATACGTATTAAGGTTTTCTGCATGTGGTCTTTGAAAGTTCTACATGGCAGATTCAATTCTTACCATCTTCACCACATCCTGCGGCAAGAGATACAACAAAGGAACGTGTATTCCACGGCTCATTTCCTCTCAATCCCCACATATCCGCTCACCAGTTAACTATTCGCCACCCAGTTTTACACGCAACTGTCCTCCATTCTCACGCGCTCATCAAAGAATTATTACTCCGGATACTGGCCATCGCAAAAGACACCTGAGTAGAAGACTTTGTCCCGCTCCTCGCAGCTTCTCTCAATAACAATTCCCATACTCTTTCCACCTCTTCGGTACAAATTGCTCACGACTCTCCTCTTGCTTCCTATCTCCTCCCTTACTCCACTTGATGTACAGGTCCCAAGCTTTTACTTTTCAGCAATCTCTTTCTTGTCAAGCCTTTCTATTGACCTACTAAGTCCCTACCTCGCTCCACTACCCTGCTCCATGTCCAACGCTGCAGGTTCTTTCCAACCACTCTCTCATATTCCCCACATTACTGCTCCTCATTTTTATGAACACAAATGATTCCCTAGTTTTCAGACCATTACTCTCTCTCTCTTCCTCTCTATGCAACTACTCACGATTTCTCCGACTCATATTTTAGCTCCTCCGTTAGTCTCATTTATCTTCCCTAGCTCAATTGATGCACTGCATCCAATCTCTAACACACTCAAGAACTGCAGTGGAGTGTGTACTAGCCCTCCTTAGTATCTTCCTTGTATACTGCTGTTTTCCAATTGTTTGTAACTTATCTAATTCTTGTTTTGTGAAGCACGTTATATTGGATCCATTATTAAAATAGCTGGGAGTTGCACATTTTTCAATACGTTTTCCCTATTAAGCAGGTTTGTTGAGCTCTTCTCAATGACTGCAACCTGTTTGGCTAGCCAAGAGTGTGGGCTTATTTATGAGATTGCAGCTTCTGATTTAAACATGTTTTTTTCATTGTTTATATATAAGCCTAGGTATTTTATTTTGTCAACCACTTTGATTCCTTCAATCTCCGTTGGTGGTTGTTCCATGTTAAAAATCAGTACATTGCTTTTCTCTTTGTTTATTTCTAGACCACATTCCCCACTTATCTGGAGTTAATGTCCTAATATTTTGTCAAACTAATTCGTTTACATTTTCTGCTAAGATCAGTCCATCATCAGCAAAGAATAGACTGTTATTTTTATGGAACCATTGTTGAATCCCTTTTCGTTTCTCCCCTTTCCTCTAAATAATTTTCGTAAGAACACTCGAACATAACTCTATAGTAGATCCTGTTGCAACCTTGCATATCTATTCCGCTCTCACAAATAACACCTCTCCATCTCCACATTATTCTACTCATATCATTTCCCACTTAATGTAGAGTCCTTGTCATCTGTAACCCCACACAAAAACCCACACCACACACAACACCCTATACTTGTGCACGGCAGACATATTATTCCATAGAGTAACTTCATGTACTCCTCTTCTAAGCAAACCTCCCCCACATCTTAATCAGAATGCATTCAACAAATTAAGCCTTACACCTGAGTCAAACGCTATTTTGCACAATCTTATAGAGCGCACATCACCAAACCCTCTCATAGTGTACGGATGTCTCTCCACCGCACCATTCAACACTCACAGCAAGCCGCATCCCTCACGAACATCAAACATATATGCAACCTTCTGTTAACATGTCTGATTTGAATTTCCCTTTATTTCACACATATACCTCTGGCTTCTCAATTCACCTCTTCTTAAATGTCATAACAACTCATGGTTTGCAAGGAACTTACTCAGTTAAGCCCGAATAGGTATATCTAACACTCTTACAGTTGAATCTCTCTTCTCTCATCCCATACTTGTTATAGATGATTTCCATACACTATAGGCAATGTCCGGTGACACTCTCGCTCTAGTTCTTCATATAAAACAATTGTAGACGAACATAGCAACCTCACTCACCAGTTCACTCTGAACTCATACACAACCTTACTCATACAGTTCCGGCATCTTTAGACCATCCACTCAGCCCTCGGGTGTCCTCTACTCTCACCTTCTTTAGCTTCTTGTAAGCACCATCATCTAGACCTATCTACCGGTGGTTCACTCGAAGTGGCTTACTATAGTCCTCAAATGCCCGGCTCGCTTATGGAGTTCTTCTCCACTGGTTATTTGCCATGTCCTATTTTCTCTCTCTCCAATTGTACTGGAAATTGGAACAACTGTGTCACTCAACTTTGTTATCCGTTGGCTCTCTAATTGCTCGTTTTTAAGTCTTTTATACCTTATACCTACCAGGCTCTCTCCACCCAAAACCGAAACTAACCGACGTTATGGTCCCATTCTCCCTAGCAACTCAACCCATGCGAATTTTAATGTCCACTCCAACACCTCGCCCGCCACGCTAATCCTAGGTATTATCCTCAAAAATAATCAACAAAAAACACCAAACACCGATTTCAATTCATTTACTACACACCCATAATCTCCCCAACACCCGTCCTTCCTTACCGGATCAATTAGCTCTCCTCCAAATCTTTACACTAATGGCACGTTTTCACCTCTCCTCATGGTTACCATATCTGCCCCTCTACGCACTCTCCACTAATATTCTCCCATTAATTTTGTTTGTTTTAATCAGATTTATTTCATCTGTTAGTTTTTCTCAAACTAGTGTTATTTCTATGTAGATCTATCAGTTGGCACTTTTGTAATTGATATTGTTACTTTATAATACCTGCATCACCAGAGCATCACCTTTCTTGCGATAGACTCTATACTTGACACATCACACTTCTTCTTTTCCTAATCAATTCCCTCTTCTCACTCCGCCTCTCTACTCTCACTTCTAACATCTCATCGTCACTCCAAGGTCTTTCTATCTTTTTTCCGTTTTTTCCTCTTTCTTTTCTATATGTTAATAAATAACCATCCACAACCACAACCAGCATATCATCGCGCCTGCCCTCGATATCTATATAGCTACTCTATGCTATATACACTCTCCTTCCACGATACATCACCTCCCTCATCACTCTCAGGTACAGCATCAGCTCAATTTTACTAACCGCGTGTCAAAAATGTCATACACACATCCAACTCTCCTGCTAATCAGATCTGTGTTCTAGTAACCATAATTCAGACCACATAACCTTTGATATCAACGCACTCCATCTTAACCACACACCACTCTCTTATCCAACGATATAGCGAACATAACCATATACTATATAGTTCCAACCTACACTTACAAGATAATCAGCTATACTAATTCATACAGTCATCACGCACAAAATAAGACACCACACTCACTCTTCCCTTGCGCCTCACATCCCCACTAATCTCCACACTCACCTACACATAGAAACACTCAAACCAAGTGCTTAACACCCCTATATTCATAGCGATCCACTATTAGCCAGAATGACCAACAAAAATAGCATAATGACACTTCCTAATGTCAAAATTCCTCTGCACGTAGCCTCGTCAGAGCCCCATCACACTCTTCCAGTTCGCTACCCCTTCTCTCCCCCCTAACGACGATATCTCAACTCAAACTTATCTAACCACTCTAAAACCATTTCCCCCTGTTTATCAAGTTGTTGTCTTCCCAATCCCCATTCCATGGTATACAGTGCCAACCTATGACACATACCACGACAAGGATCACGAAATCTCCATATTTACTTTCCCACCTCCATCACGACCACCTCATATCAGTCCTTTCGACCTACTGGTTATCTTATTTTGATATTCTCTCACTTAAACGTACATTTCTGGTTTGCTTCCCTGTAGGCAAAACATTTACCTAACATCTCCAAAATCATACCTAATTCCCTTGTCCCACATCTAATTGCACTTTAACTGACACGCTCTAAACAAGACATACTCTCCTCATGACTTAAACTTCATCCACAAGACTTATTTCTAAGCATTCTAATAATGCAGCTAATTTTCTCTTATGTATAACATTAACCTCCTCCTTTTACTAATTACCTCGTTCCTTTCTATTTTACTAAAAATTTTGTCAAGGTCATCTCTAAGTATGAATCTGTTCCTCTGTGAGATGTGTTTCTACTAATATTCATATACATTTTCTGTATTTATTAACAACTCAATCTCAGTTTAATTTTTGTTTTTGTTTGAATCCTGTGTATATTTTCATATTAACGTTAGCCTACGTTGTACATTGCCATCTTCTGTGTCCGAAAATCCATTGCCTTTCCTATTAAAATTTTCATTCTTGCTATTTATTTCCCTGTTTAATTTGTATTAGTCCTTGTTTCATCCATATTTGTTTATACTTCGTGTATCTCGTTCCCAGCTGCTTGCTTCTCTCTTTCTTTTTTAGTTGGTCCGGGTTTTAATAGATAGTTCTTGAAATGTGTACTATGTTCTGTAATGTTTTGCTCTATTTAAGACAATCCCATTGCTTGAATCATCAGTTTTTATTTATAAGTATGGGTCGTGGTCTGGAATTACGGTTTCCCAACCTTTTTACCCTTAACTATCTCGAACTCTATTACTCCCACTTCTTTAAAGATTTCAGAACTACAGTTTTTGTCCTTTTGTTCGACCTCCTCTAAGTTTGTCTGCTCAATATTCACTTCTTCTAGATTATAAATTACTAAATTATTTTTCCTTCTCCGCTTGTCTTCAATTTCTAAAAGTTCTTCCTTTACGAGTTCCCCTTTATATGTTTCCGGTCTTCTAGTGAATTTTCCCTTCTTTTCATTTCCCTCATTAATTCATCTATTTGGGTTTGTTGCTTCTGAAGTTGTTGTTGTTGTTGGTATATGGTGTTCTGCATTTTTTCCATTCGTTCAACAGATGAGGCTACCCGTTCAACAGATGAGGCTACCATAATCTTCAACTCTTCAAAGTCCAACACAGTGATGGTATTCTCTTTTGGTTTCTGTAAGCACGCTTTGTGCAAGTTCACAGATACGCTTAATCCATTTCAGTAGCTAACAAGCACCTCTCATAAATATTCGCGCTATATTTAATTAATCTATAGCACACAAGATTTAGATGACTAGCGTGTGAATAACACATCTTTTGCACTATCCCGGGCGACTCCTAATTGAACTTTACCGTTTCTACATACGGCCCTAATGTTATGGTGTCAATTCTCCACGCACTGCGAGACGACCATCTATCTTTTGCTGAGGGGATACTCCATAATTCCTGATATTCGCTCTTTATATATATTATAATATAAATAGGATAAAATACACAAAAAGATAAATAAATGCTAATTATTATGAATATATAATAACAGAAATAATTTAGTTTTTTCAACAATTATTAAGTTGTTACAACACGTGGATGTTGGATGACGGAACAACAAGTTGTTTAAAAAATAAACAATCTAGGGAACATAGTTCAATTTTCTCCGACGAAGGAGGAACTCTAAAATAGCTGGTAGAAATAAGATAGCATTCTTCTATATCAGAGGAAAAAAGCTCTGACCCAATTTATGAAACAAAAACATAGTCTTCTAGAAAAGGTCTAGAAATTTTAAAATAGTTTTCCTTCGAGGAATTATTAGCCGTTTTCGTTGGCATTTGTGCTACCGACGCCAAGAAAGTATAGATAAATCTTAACGCATATTTAAGACACCGAAATATCGTGCATAAATTAGAAGAACCAACCAAAATAAATTCTATCTTTAACAAACTTGGTTTACAAAACATTTACAAAAATCAGCTGTTGTTATGATTTGACTTCAAGGATTTGGAGGTATTATTATTAAATGAAGAATAATGATGATGTTTCAAATATTTAGATTTTTGGACAAAACCCACAAACGCAAAACATAAAGCCCCCACCCCCAAACCCCCTAAAAAAAGAAAAATAAAATGGTAATATATATACACACACAAGAAGAAAAACGCGCACGCGCCTATTGCCCTTTCTATCCTTAATCTTAGGTAAATTTCAGGGAAGTAATATAAATGCTAACACCACTCATGAAACTACTAAGCTACTAATAAACAACTCAACTATCAATCATCATAATACAAATATTTATATATATATATATATATATATATATATTATATATATATATATATGGACAAAGTAACTTAACGGCCACACGGAACGGGAGTGGATTAAGAAAAAAAAATTCACAGGGTTAGCATCTATGATACATAATAGATGTTCTAGGTGCAAAATTATTTTTTTTACCTGTTCTAGGGGTTAAATTAGGTGTAGCGGTTAGGTTACGTTTAGGTTCAGTATTATTATATTTATATTTATTATTATTATTATTATTATTTTATATTATTATTATTTTTATTAATTATTATTATTATTGTATTAATTAATTATTATTTATTATATTATATTTTTATTATTATATTATTATTATTATTTATTTATTATTATTATTATTAATTTATTATATTATTAATTATATTATTATTATTATTATTATTATTATTATTTTATATTATTATTATTATTATTATTTTCATTATTATTGTCATTAATTATATTATTTCTGCAATTTACTATATTTCATTTCCTATTTTAATTCATCACCATTGTTTATGGGTCATTTGTGAGACATCCTTTTTTCTCTTCTCCTCCACATCTTCCCCAAGAATGTATTTAACTTCCTCCATGTTGTGAGATTCAAATAGCCATCTCCCAGCATACCCTGGTCTTCTGCATGTGGTCTTTAAAGTTCAATAGAGTTAATTCTAAGATCTTCATATTCTGGGCAGATACAAATGAAGTGTATCAGGTCTTCTTCAACTCCACATATGTCACAGTTAATTTCGCCATTTGAGAACCTGTTTCTCCATTTTAGGTTCAAAGTGTTGGATCTGGCCCTGAAAAGTATCACTGAGTAGAAGGAGTTTTCGTAATCTGAGCTTTCTTCAATTCCTATTTTCCATCTTCGGTACATTTGTAGATTTTCTTTGCTTCCTATTTCTTCTTTCCATTGATGTAGGTCCCAAGCTTTTACTTTTTCAGCAATCTCTTTCTTCTCAAGCCTTTCTATTGCTACTATGTCTATCGTAACTTTGTCCATGTATCCAAGTGCAGTCTTCCACCATTTTTTCCCTTCTGCTTTCATTTTTTGAAGTATGTGTTTTAAGACTTCTTTTTTTCCTTCTGATATCGATTTCATATATTTTAGCTTGTTAGTTATTATTCTTCCCTGCATTGATGATGCTCCAATCTCTCCCCTCAGAACTTGCAGTGGGGGTGTACCTAGTCCCTCCTAGTATCTTCCTGTATACTGTGTTTTCAATTGTTTGTAACTTATCTAATTCTTGTTTTGTGAAGCACATTATATTGGATCCATATAAAATAGCTGGAAGTGCACATTTTTCCAATACGTTTTCCCTATAAAGCAGTTTGTTGCAAGCTCTTCTCCAATGACTGAAACCTGTATAAAACTTATGGCTAAAAGCGACAAGGATGTAGAGGCACTGAAATTAATTTATAGAATAGACAAAAAAAAGACTCTGAGTTTTAAACCCATCGCTCTCTCTCTCTTTACAATTGATACCTACAACAATCAAAGACTAAGAGTAATTATCCATAGATCCAACCACTATGAACCATTCAACTCTCAGACTTCGGTGGTTGTATCATGCTTAAAAATTCAGTACATTGGCTTTTCTTCTTTGTTTAATTTCTAGACCAACATATCCCACTTATCTGTAGTAATTGATACAACAATATTTGCAAGTCATAGACATCAGAATTTACATTTTCGCTAAGATCAGTACCTAATCAATCAGCAAAGAATAGACTGTTGAATAATTTTTATGAACACTATGATTGTTGAATCCCTTTATTTACATCTCAAGTTCCTAAATTATATTTGTAAGTACAAGTTTGAAATAATGTTAGTTATATTTGAACGTAAACCCTTGCTTTATTCCGCTAGTAACTTCTATCTCCACATTTTTCTATTTCATTTCCCAACTTAATGTAGGTTTTGTCTAATCTATGATATTATAAACTTGGATGCAATGGCGCTTATTATTTCATAGTGAACCTTGTACTCTTTTAGAAAACATCTATCATGATTGATTCCCTAAACACAATATTAAATCAATTTATTTTTATCCACAGTTTGAAAATACTAATAAAATAATAAAGTTACCTGTTTATGAACCTTAGACAATTCTCTGTAGTGATTCTTACCACGCTAAAGATTATATGCAAAAAAAAAAAGATTATCCTCAATTCCTTAGCTAACACTTCTAGTAAAATCCTGAATGATATTTCTCTTATAATTTCATCACATATTTATATAATGTGTTCTTCAAATTTATCAACATTTATTAATTATAGTCATGATGTATAAGTGATAGAAAATGTAAATCAGTATAATGCGATAAGGCCAATAAATCTATATTACAGATTTGATCCTCTTAACATATTTTTCCACTATCTAAAAACAAACTTGCTATATAAAAGAATAGACATCTCATCCATAACTCGCATCGGTTTATCAAGAAATCACATATATGTTTAAGCTTCAAATATAATAATGAAAAACAAATATATAGTCCCGAACCAACGAGAACACTTGATACTAACAATTGATTCATTCTAGATTAATACCTATATAGTTCTGGCTTATAGAACCAAGTCGGCACCTCATAGGGCCTTCATATGCACCTTTTAACGTTATTGATAAAGCAACTCTTGAAATTTTAATCGAGATGGTTATGAGTGGTTTGATTCAATAAGATCATAGGATGATTATGAGGGTACTGGGTAGGGTATTCAACAACCAAAGATCTTGTCCATAGTTTCTATCATCACTAAATACAAACATGCTACTGGAAATTGGTGTACTCCACTTTGTATCCGTTATAGTGTTACTAACTTTAGACAATTCACGTTAAGTACTCTTTATAATATATACCTCTTCAGGAAAACACCTTAAAATCGTCCAATTCTTCTAAGACAATTCAAGCGCTATTTCACTGATTATACAAGTATTGTTTTCCCAATCAAGATTATACTTCTAAAACAAATCCTTTACAACATAATTCCTACACCTTGGGTAATTAAGTATACCATTTTCATGAACTGAAGGTTTAGTCTCTATCACTGATAAATCATCATAATAACCTGTCACACATAAGTTTTACAAATAAATACTCTCTTCCCATAATTTTGTAAATGTCTCTTTACATACAGATTCTTGTAGATTACATCTGTTAAGTATTTTCTACACATATGTTAGTAAATAATATCACGTGTTTAAACATATATGTGCAACATAATACTCGCGTTTATTATTGTTCTTAAAAGGTATTAAAGTCACATATGTATTGTAAAATTAATTTGTCATAGGGAACATGATTACTTCTGACGCTCATTTCTGTCTTTTCTAGTTAATTTCCTCATTCCTCTTCTCTATCGCCGTTACCTCACTCATTCTCTCACTCGTCATCCAAAGGTACCATATTCTCAATCCTCTTTTATCCACGTTTTTGTTCCTCTTCTTTCATATTATGTTTTTAATAACTCAGCTACCGCAGTATCAGTCGGCTGCCTGTGTTATTGATTTGTTGTTCTCTACTAATTCCAATAGATAACTCCACTCCTACCATTTTCCTCGGCCATGCTATTTAAGATAGTTGTACCATATAGATCAAGTAGCGAGACCTCACGGTCTCGGGTCGGTCGTACTATAATTATGAGCGCAAACAGCTAGTCTCACCAGTCCGTTCTCGTCTTATAGTAGCGCTCTTACCTCTCTAGTTTTTCATACACCGCTATTATTGATACTCCATCGTCAATATATCCCAATGGTCGCGAATGCACGATCTCACCAAATACCTATCTTGGATTTCATCATAATCAATGCTTTACACTTGAAATAACCAATTGATTATTTCATGTTATTGAGAAGACCAGAGAAAAGATACAAGATTACACTTGGTACCATACCTCATTAGTCATTCCTACATGCCATGCTGTATATTTAAAGCAGATGAAACCCCAATACAGCACTTCATTGCACAGTTGATAATTTAAGAGTATATCAATCTCCGGAAAAACACTTCATCTCTCCCACTGCTCAATAAGCACATATACTCCCCCCTGTTTTATCAGGTTAGTTGTCTTCCAACCATGGTAAGTGCCCATGAA
This sequence comes from Trachelipus rathkii, assembly GCA_015478945.1. Classification (NCBI taxonomy): domain Eukaryota; kingdom Metazoa; phylum Arthropoda; class Malacostraca; order Isopoda; family Trachelipodidae; genus Trachelipus; species Trachelipus rathkii. The sequence continues at coordinate 5,320 of JABUQX010117452.1, read as the reverse complement.
TATCCCCGAGGATCAATGAATGATATTCTTTCCTATTCTCTCTATTGCAAACAACAAATACACTCCTTCTCTCTCTCTTTGATATTTCTTCTATGACGTCTAATCTCGCGCTCTTCCTTCCATCGTTATTATGCCCCGACAAAATTATACATAATACAAATAGTACAGTATCTCATACTCCGTTAATGCGACTGACACTACACACACACACAAGTTCAAACAACACCATCATCGACACACAACTTAACGCACACTCACCCGCACCACCTGCAGGCCACGATACCTCCATTAAATGCGGGCCCCACGCTCCATGAACTGGCCACCACTCGCAACCCGCCCCAACTATATGCAGGCCCAATCAAAAGCAAAACAAACCACCTCGCACCTCCAGCAAACCTTCCGGACAACACCAACCAGCTCATTAACTATACAATATAACAAACTCGGCTGTAACTATTAATAATAACGCCCGTATTGCTCACTCACAAGTTTAACATCACACCTCAAAATGAGAGAATAAATATAACTACATTGATCCTCTTCCTTTCTATTACTAAACATTTTGTCAAAAGGTTATTCTACTAAGTTTATGAACTGGTTCCCTTCTGGTGGAGATGGATGTTTCCTTACTTAAAAAAGTACTATATCACTTTCAATGTATTTATTAACAACTCAATTTAAAGTTTAATTTTGTTTTTTGTTAATCCTTGTATATTAATCATAATTTAACGTTAGCCTGTTGTACATTGCCATATCTGTTTGTCCGGTATCATTGCCTTTCCTTATTAAAAAATTTCCATTCTGCATATTTTCCTGTTTAATGTATAGTCCTTCCGTTCTTCCCCATTTTGTTTCCTTCATGTATCCTCATTCCTCAGCTGGCTTTTGCTTCCTCCTCTTTCTTTCTTTTAAGTTTATAAGATAACACGGCTTCTAAACAACAACTATTTCTTATATTGTTTTATAATTATATCAATAAGCTGGGTTACTCCAAACAATTTTTTTGATAAATATTAATTTATATCAGCTAGATTTTTCAATTTTACTATAAGTTATATATGCCCCGGTGAGTCGATCTAGGGCTTCTGGTGATAAGTTAATACGTCAGTATTTACTCCAACCTTATTTACTCACTCCTTACTACTTTCATCGAAATACTCATCTAAGTTAGCTTATACCCATATAACTCTATTTCTTTAAATAAGATCTATACTATACGAGCTTACAGGTATTTATATGTTATCACTTTTTAGTTTCAATAGCTACTATACCTTACTATTAAAAGTTATTGTTATGCTTATCAATATAAATATCTGACCTCTTCTCTCCTTTCTCTCTCTACTTTCTCATCTCTACTCATCTCTCTACCTTCATTTTCCTTAACGCCTCCTCAAATTCCCTCTCCTCTTCTCTCTCCCCTTCTTCTCTCTTCCTCTCTCTCTCACTCTCTCTCATCTTCTCTCTACATCTTCTTCCTCTTTCTCTCCTCTCTCGAGTTCCCCTTCGCCTATCATGTTTGCTCGGGCTTTTTTATAGTATTGTGTGCATGAAATTTCGTCTTCTTTGTTTTGGTTGTCTGTTACATCTGAATTAAAATTCAGTACATATATTATGGGATATTCGGTGCTGCTGAAGAAGTTTTGTGTGTTTACTTAATCAGGGTCACACTGATCAAAGGTCTGCATTTTTTTCCAATCGCTTTAACATGACGTGAGGCTTACACATATAATCTCTTATAACTTCATGTATAAGAATTTCCAAACAACAGAAATGATGAGATATTTTCGTGTATTATAGGAAGTTCATTGTATAGCCGATTGCACTTGTCGGCAGTTCACAATGTGAATACCGTCTATACCAAATTTCAGGTTAATTAAACAATATAATAAATTAATAATATTGAGTTTTTTATTGAATATAATAGAACAAGATACAGAAATAAAATGATGTAGAGATTGCGACCAATAATTTCCATATATAATGATCAGTTTGGACACGCAAATTAAAATATGCTTTAGCAAATAATTCTTTTGTGCTGATATGATTAATAATAGGTGTGGAATTTCCCACGCCGCGAACCTAGCCATGTGCGTCTTTCTGTTTTGTCGCTCTGCAATTGAAATTAATTATAATTTTACAGTTGTTTGTCATTAAAATAATTGTGATCTGAAATGAAAATTTTTTTTAGTGTAGAATATGTGAAGGTAGATGCAAATGTTGCCGTGTTTTAAATTTTATATCCTGAATATGAATTTATTTAACTACCAAAAACTGATATATTTTTCTTAAATATTTTAAATTTATTTTCATATTTATTTAGGACCTCCAACGCCAGGCCAAATTTTAAATGTAAATATTGTGAATCAACTTATCTATGTTTACAATCAAATAGAAAGGACTGCCAATGCTACTCTCGCACATTTACCCCGTAGCGTTCTTCAGAGCATGTTAAAGGTGAGATTTGATTGTATTAATGTTAGTTTGAGTTTTTATAATGTTTCATTACTTAAATTATGCATATGTATATTTCCTTTTTCTTACAATTATTGTATATTTTACAATTCAAAGTAGTTTGCTCAATTTTGTGTAATATGTTGTGAACTTTAAATTTATGTATACTTATTATTCTATCTTTTTTTTTTTAATGCTTCTCCCTCTATTAATGTATTAAAATGTATAATACTTTTTTTATCAGTAGTTTTGTTATATATCCCGATGTTTAAAATTTATTTATACAGTTTAGAAAATATATATTTATATATTGAATGTCATTACTTTTAGACGCTCCCTTCTGTTGAAACTTTGATTTCTTCGACTATACAACCCCTTTTTTCTTCTTTGAGAGATTCGATAGAAGCCATTATTTTGACAATGCATAAAGAGGATTTCTCTAGGTAAATGTATAAGGTTAAATGTTTGAATATTTTCCTACTAAGTATATTAAATATTTTCCTGCTAGGTAAATTTATTCATACTTTTAGTATTTACGAACCAACTCATTGGATTATATTAAATATTTTTGTTGTTTAAAGATTCACTTTAGCTGCTTAGTATTTTTTTCTTAGGTTTAAAAAAAGTATGGGTAAATACAGTTTTCTACTACTTAACAGTAATTTAAATATGACCTTCGCTCAGTATTTAAGTTGGATGTGGTATTTTACCAAAATATGTTTTAAATAAGGTCCAATATTGCATTTGATCAATTTGATTAAAAAAATATTATTTATTTTTATCATCCGAGTGACATAATAATAATTTAATGTTTTTTCTCTGATATATAAATTTGTAAACTAATTATAATTTATTTAAATTTATTTTATTTTTTCAACTTAAAATTCTTCATTACCTGCAGTGAAATTAATTTTTGTTTTGCATTTCACATAGTTTAGGAAAAAAATTTAAGATTATATATATATATAAAAATATATATATATATATATATATATTATATATATATATATATATATATATATATAGTTATTACATATATATATATATATATATATATAAATAGTTATAAAAAAATAGGTATATATTATACATATACATATATATATACATATATACATATACATAAGTTATATAAATGCATATATATATATATATTATATATATATTATTGTTACTATTTTTGTTGCTATATACATATATATTGCTGGCTGCTACACATATATATATTATTGTTGGTTGCTGATTTTTTTGGCTATATTATTACTATTACTGTTGGAATTAAAAATATACATATAGTATATATATATATTATATTATTAATATATATATATATATATACATATATATTAAATAGCTATATATATATATATCAAAGCAATGATAGAGCAAGTGATTCAGATATCCAGGTTTCACTGTACATGAAAGAACTTCAAGGCTTCATGAGCAGAGCTGCCACTGACTACATCGAAGCATTTCATCATTGCTCTGTCATTACCAAAAAGTATGATGTTATTTAACGGAAGAGAGAATGGGGGGAAGAACAAGGAGGATTTAGAGTGGAAAAGGGTGTGTGGATCAAGTGTTCACAATGAAGATGCGTTGGAGAAAGGTACAGAAAGGAAAGGGAAGGTGTATGTGAGTGTTTTTTAGATCTGGAGAAAGCATATGGATAGAGTGAAGAGGGTGAATTATGGAGGGTGCTGGAGAACATGGAGTAGGGGGTAAATTAGTAAAGGTATATTAGGGCCTTTTATAGAAATAGCAGAATGTGTGTGAGAGTATTAGGAGGGGAGAGTGAGATGTTTAGAGTGGAGAGAGGGTTGAGACAAGGATGTGATGTCACCGTGGCTTTTCAATTATTTATGGAGAGAGTGTCTGCAGAGAATGATGAGGGAGGGGAGAGGGTGGTGGAATTGATGGATAGGCGTGAGAAGGGAACATGATACTATTTGCGGATGATACTACCTGGGGGAAGGATTCAGAAGGGTTGTAGTATTTGGTGAAGGAGTTTGAGAGAGAGTGTGGACTAAAGGGTCTTAAGATAAAACCAGGTAAGAGTAAAGTGTTAGTGTTTGAGGAGGAGGAAACAGATGAGGGGATGGGGATAGAGGGTAGGTGGTGTAGTACTGGAAGAAGTAAAGGTTTTCAGATATTTAGGGATGGATTTGGGTAAGGAAGGAGGATTTGAAGGAAGAGATAGATCATAGAGTAGGAGCAGAAGGAATGAGAGCATTGAGTGGTTTGAGGGAATTATGGAAAGTGGGGGATTATCACATAAACTCAAGATAAGTATGTTTGAAAATTTGTGGTTCCAGCGGTACCATATGGGTGTGAAACATGGGATGAATGCTAGGTCCAAGAGGAAATTGGAAGTGTTTGAGAAGAAAGGGCTGAGAGCGGTTTGTGGGGTTAGTAAAAGAGAGATTAGAATAGGGTAATAAAAGAGATGTGATTGGAAGAATGGTTTGGTGAGAAGAGTGGAGAAGGGAATGTTAAGAGATGGTTTGGACATCTTGGAGAGAATGGGGAGCAGAGGGTGGTTAGGAGAGTTTGGGAGAGGCGGAGGGGATAGGAAGGAGAGTGAAGGGGAGACCAAGAAGAAGATGGATGGATGGAATAAAAGGGAAATGTTGGAGGAGAGAGGATTGAGGGTGGAAGAAGGTAGGGTGTTAGCGACGAGAGATAGAATGGAATGGAGGAGGTGGGGAGGGCGAGATGAAGGAAATAGGGAAGCTGCACGTACCACTACTCATGAAATACTAAAAACTGTGCTAGTAAATAATAATAATAATAATAATATATATATATAGTATATATATATATATATATATATATATATATATATATATGAAGCGCACGAAAAACGCGC
>JABUQX010117451.1:0-29485 GCA_015478945.1 Trachelipus rathkii | reverse complement strand
CGTGAGATCGTGTAAGAGACGGATGAGAATTTGTGACAGATCTGTGTAAAGAGACATGGTGAGAACTTGTGAAATCTGTGTAGAGAATGGAGAGAATTTGTGAGATCTGTGTAAGAGACTGTGAGTAATTTGGTAGAGGAATCTGTGTAAGAGACTGGGAGAGAATTTGGTATCTTTGTTTTTTTATTGTACTATGAGATTGTGTAAGGAATGGAGACGAACTGTGAGATCTGTGTAAGAGGGACTGAGAGAATTGTGAGGCTCTGTGTAAGAGATGGAGAGATCTTGTGAGATCTGTAGTAAGAGAATGAGAAGAACTGGATATCTGTGTAAAGACGATATAATTTGTTTTTAGTTTTTTTTTTTGAGATCTGTGTAAGAACTGGAGAGAATTTTGAGAGCTGTGTAAGAGACTGGAGAAAGATTGTGAGATCTGTGTAAGAGACCCTTTTTGGATTAGAGAGAATGTAATATTTGGTGTAAGAGAAAATGGAGAGAGCTGGAGAGCTGTGAAGAAGATGGAGAGAATTTGATGTTCTGTGTAAGGACTGGAGAGAATTTTTAGTGAGATCTGGTAAGAGAATGAAGAATGCTGATATCTGTTAAGAGAATAGGAGGATGTTGTAATCTGTGTAAGGAGACGGGAGAAACCGTGTTGAAATCTGTGTAATAGAATGGGAGAAATTTGTGAGATCTGTGTAGAGATGGAGTAGATTTGTGAGGACTCTGTAGTAAGAGATTGGAGAGAATTTTGAGATCTGTGTAAGAGAATGGAGAGAATTGTGAGGTTTCTCAGAAAAACTTGGAGATTTTTAATGAAGATCTGGATGTAAGAGACTGGAGAGAACTTGATATCTGTGTAAGAGACAGGAGATAATTTGTGAGAATGGAGAGAATTTGTGAGATCTGTGTAAGAGACTGAGGAGATTTGTGAGATCTTGTGTAGACGACTGGGAGGAATTTGATGAGATCGTGTAAAGACTGGAGAGATATTGGAATCTGGTTAAGAAGACGGAGAGAATTTGTGAGTGCTTGTGTAAGAACGGAGAGAATTGTGAATCTGTGTAGAGACTGGAAAGAACTTGTTATAATCTGGGTGTAAAGAGATGGGAATAAATTTGGTGAGAATCTGTGTGAGAGACTGGAGAGAATTGTGTGGAAGATCCTGTGTAAGAGAGTGAAGAGATTGTGGAGATCCTGTGTAGGAGACTTAAAATTTTTTGGAGAGCTGTGTAGGAGACTGAATAAAGTTACTGAGAGCTATGTAAGAGACCGGAGACAACTTGTGAGATTGGTGTAAACTGGAGGAGAATTTGTGAGATCTGTGTAAGAGACTGGAGAGATTGTGCCCTTTAATAAAGAGACTTGGAGATAATATTTGAGGTCTGTGAGTGACTGACAGAATTTGTGAGTCTGCTGTAAGAGCTGGAGGAATTGTTGAGATCTGTGTAGAGAATAGGAGAGGGAATTTGTTAATCTGGTGTTAAGAACGTTAAAAAAAATTTGTAGAGTGGTGAGGAGATGAGAGAATTTATGAGAACCGTGTAAGATTGGAGAGGAAATTGTGAATGCTGTGTTAAAGACTGGAGAGAATTTGTGAGGTCTGTGTAAGAGACTGGAGAGAGTAAGAACTTGTGAGATCTGTGTAAGAGAATGGAGATAATTTGTGAGATCTTGTTGAAGAGACTGGAAGAATTTGTGAGATCTGGTGTAACGAGAACTGAGAGAACTTGTGATGATCTGTAGTGAAGAGACTGGAAGATAATTTGTGAATCGTAGTAGAGAGACTAGACCAAGAATTTATGAGAATCTGTGTAAGAGATGGAGAGAATTTAGGTGAGGACTGTGTAGAGAATCGACAGAATTGTGAGAGGTGAAGAGACTGGAGAAAAATTGGTGAATCTGTGTAAAAGACTGGAGAGAATTTGTGAGAGCTGTCGAGAGATCTGAGAGAATTTGGAATCTGTGTAAGAGACTTGAGGAGAATTTTGTTGAATCGGTGTAAATGGAGAGAGATTTGGGAGATGTGTAAGAGACTGAAAATTGGCTGAGCTGTTTAGGAGAACTGGAGATTAATTTGATGAGAGTGTGTAAGAGATGGAGAGAGAGCTTAGTGAGAGCTTGTGAGCCAGAACCACTCAGGATGTTATTTAAATAATTTTGAATTAAAAAGGTTGGATGAAAATCTTTACATAAACATTTATAAAACTGTATTTAGGTAGTTTTGAGTTCGTATTTTCAAAAGAAAGAAAATAAGAAGGTTCGAATCGTGATTCTTGTTGGAACATCTTTCATTCTTCTAATCATTTCCAGGATCGCTAGTGTGGGTTCAAAAAGTGAATCCTCATAAGGTTTTTTTTCTACCTTTCCTCTGACCCTTTAACCCTAACCAAACTTGAATATATACTAATTAAATATGTTATATTATATATGTATAGTATATATAGATATAGTATATATATATATTATAATATGATTATATGATATATAATAGTATATATATATACAAATTAAGTGGTAACGAAATCATGTGAAGAGAAGAAATGCTTTCTCGGGACGAACACTGGCATTTGCGACTCGAGAACGATAATAATGAATCTCAACCACTGACTATGCCTCACAGCAGTTTTTTATCTTCTATTATGTTTCGTTTTGTTTATCATCTTAATAATACGGTATGAAATGTATAATAAATTATATAAATATATATATATATTATTAGTTATATATATATATATAGTATATATTATATATATATATATATTATATAGATATATGTATATATCTATAATATAATATATATAGTATATATATATATAGTAGTTAATATATATATTATAAAAAGAGGATGACCAAAGCCGAGGAACATTCTTAAAGCTTTCTTAATTGGAAAATATTCTAGATTATCGACGTTTCGAGCCGGGTCGTGGCTCCTATCACCTGAAAAAACATAATAGTATAAAATCAGAATTAGAAAAGAAGATTAAAAGTTAAAGAAAAAAAAAAAAAAATAGATGGAAATAAATAAAGAATAAAATAAATTATAATAAAAATAAAAATAAAAATTTATTTTGCTATTTTATTTTTATTTTTATTTTTATTTTATTTATTTTATTTTATTTTTTTTTATATTTAATCTATATTATTATATTTATTTATATATGATTTTATCTTTTGTATTATTTATACTATATTTTTTCAGGTTATCCTGGATGATAGCCACGGACCCGCTCGAAGTCGATAATCGTAGAATATTTCAATTATAGCTTTTGACTTCCATTCCGGCTTTGTCATCCCTTTTTGATAATAAATTACGGTTCATAGACAAGTACCATATTCAAATATAATACTTAGTAATAATATAATTATAAATATATATAATATATTATATTACTTATTATAATATATAATATATAATATATTAGATAGTATATATATTTAATATATACTATAGATAATTTATATGTATATATTATATAGTAGTATTTATAGTATAGTTATAGTATTATATAGTTTATATATATATTATATATAGATAATATATTAATATATATTATATTAATATGATATTATATATTAGATATATTATATATATATATTATATATTATATATATATATATAATCATAATAATATATATTATATCGACCTTGAAGGTTCCCCTGTTTTTTTAATGGCGTCATCAAATAATACTTTATCGTGATCAATATTCGAATTCATTGCAAGGAACCAATAATAAAACATTAGTTTTTGGAATTCGAGATTCTTCCTTGTTTACTCTGGAAAATTGAATCCATGCATGAGCTTTCGTAAAGATGAAGAGCAATTTTAAAGCGGTGACACAATTTGAGGTGTACTTAATTGTGGAGGATTTCTATAATCATAGTTGTATGACCACAAAAGAAAACCTCAAGCTACACATTCCCGTACAGAGTTTCTTCAATCCCAACGTATATTCGAGTAACTTGAGAGTTATGAGGACGGGCTTCTTAGAATTTCATAGAAGCTAGATTTGTAAAGTAAATGAGAGTTTAAATTGTGGCAATATGTACTGATTCTCATTTCGCCATTTGCAAAATAATTAGAAAATGTTCGCATTGAATATATAGAACTTCATAAATTATTCTAAAATGCTGTTGGGGGTATGGAGAGCCAAAGGTATATAAAAATATTTAATTTTTAAAATCCAATGACGTTAATTTTCTATAAAAAAGCACTTATTTTGACTAATAAACACCATCTACGATATAAAATTATATTTTGCAGAATAGCATTAGTTGGTTTATTATAGAGCTTAAAATCAAAATAATAGAAAGTGTCATAATATAGGTAAAGACAAAAAATAATACAAAGCTTCAAACGGTTCTTGAAATAAAAAAAATTATAGATGCGTCCAAATTCCAAACTTTTTTGATGTAACATTTTCTATATTGTTAGTATGTGGGAAGTTCTTTAACTTTGTATTAAAATAAGTTTTTCCCGAATCTTCCAGTGTTACCAGTAATGAATTGTTCACTTACTTTATTTATTTGTATTTTAGTTATTTTACATTTAATCTTTCAAGTTTTAGATAGAATTTAAACTATCTAGAAATGCCAATTTGTATAATAATAGTAACATAAATATTCTCTGCTACCAAAGAAGTAATAAATTGATATTTAATTAATATCAACGGAGTATAAATAGTTCACTAATACAAATCCTTTCACAAGCATGACAGAAAGAATCAGCTCGTCCAAGTTTATCTGTTATTAAGGGTTTGGACAAATATTCATTCTTTGGGACTACTGAACATAGTTCTGCTTCGCATTGCCTGTGACATCTGATGACAATCGTTCACGATAGATACATCAGCATTCGAAACATTTTAAGACAAAAAATCTTCGATATAGAAATAAGAGAGTGACTTATTCTTTGATATAATGCCGTATTCTATTCGCCTTTTGTTAAATAAGTAGAGTAATGTTTTGTAGTTTAAGAGAAGAATTTTTCCGCTCCATAGACTGACATATATCGCATAGTCAGAAGGAAGCAAGATCAAACCTCTTTCAAATTAACATCTGTAATTAATAGAATTAAAATTCTCACTGCAATCGAAGTCAACTATGAAGTGAAGAAGATAAAATTTCAAATGCTTATTTTCTCCCAAACTACGTTTTTTAGCGTTTTTATAAAAATATTTGATATGACCCGAATAAAAGTATGTACTGGCAATTTGTGACCATCTTGGAGGAGACTTTTCTTTAATACCTCTTCATTCACATTATTTATCAAAAATTTGAGAATTTCCAGAAAGAAAGGATAAACATTTGGCGATCTACATGTATATTTGCAATAATGAAAGTAAATCATGAAAAACCAAAATATTTAGGAGAGGTGGATGGGTGAGGAGTTTTTAAGGCTTTATTTATTATTTGATAATAGTTATACGTCAATATATATTATCATTCATGATAGAGACCAAATGTTGGGTGACCAGGATTATTATTCATACTAGGAAAAAATGGCATTGAAATTTTTGATAATTTTCCTTGACGTGTGAAGTTTTTCTCGTCTTCAGTCATGTTAGAAGCTAGGCATCGATTATCAATTAACACAGTCAATAGCAATGCCAATCGTTGGCAAATCTAAACTTATCTTGAATAGTTACTCTGGCGATTAGGCCTATTTCATGTGTTCCATTGTGGGTAAATAGAACTTTTAAAAGTCTAATACAAATAAAATGTGACCAACCACAACAATTTCACATTAAGGTGCAATCACTTTATCTTCAGTTGGCAGATAGAAATGGCATTAATGTTTTGGTCATGTCACGTTTATTGAAAGGTAAACTCTTATGCTTATCGTAAAACTGTTCTTCTAGAATTTGTGAATTTCAAGATATCTTCTTGATCTACAATCGAGCTATTACTTGAAATAAATTATTCTAGAATGTCTTTATTTTGTTCGCTGCAGATTTTTTCGATCAAAAGTTAAACAAGGGTTTTTCAATTTATTAACTCTTCTATAGTAATTAAATATAAAAATAAAAAAATTACATATTTAGCTAATTCAGTTATAAAAAAAAATTTGTGTTAAAATATTTGAAAATACGTTTATATCTTTTGAGTGCACATCCCTGCCTCACTCTGAATTTAAAATTAACGAATAATTAAAAGTTCCATAACCCCCCCCCCCAAATAGAACAAAACAAAAGTTTTATAATAAAGCTGAACAAAGTTAAACCGAATCCTCAATCTTTAACTAGATGACTTGATTATATATATATATAGATTATATATATTATATATTATATAATTAGTATATATATATTATATAATATATTATATTAAAAATATATATATATGATAATATATATTAATATATATATTATATTATATAATATAATATAGTTAATATACATGGGCGAGGCAGGGGTGCAGGGGAGCTTGACCCCTAAATTTGCGGAAATAAAATTATGAACCTGAAATATGTTGCCAGACGACGGATTTTTAAGGGTTTTAGTAGAAAATGAAAAAAACATCAATCGATAGTATAATGAATAGTAATTACTAATAAACGTATGTAATTTGGTGGCATCTTTTATGTGTTTCTTCATGATTGAGGAATTAGTATACATAGTTTAGTGCTATTATACAGCTGGTTCTTTCTAGAATTATCTCCAGGCTAGAACTTTTCAGATGCTCGATACATTTGGATCTCCAAAGTTTAAATCAACTGTGCACGTCACGAAGGATCACCGTTCATATTCAGATGCAGACAACATTAAAGAACAATTGCAGAAAATTAAAGAAAATTGCGCATTTTGAGTCGACATGATTATATAGTATCTATATATATTATTATATATATATATATATATATATAGTATATATAATATTATATATATAATATAGTAGTATATTTATGTTATAATATAGTATATATAGTATAATATATATATATTAATATTTTATATAATATTTATATATTATATATATATATATTATATCAGTTATAAAGTATATTATATACCAAATTATATATATATATATTTATATTATTTATATATATTTATTAATATATAGTATTATTATATTATATTATATATTTTAATAGTATATTATATTATATAATATATATATTATAATCATATAGTTATATATCTATATATTATATTATATTAGTATTTATATATATAACATATAGTATATATATATCACTTACCTTTGCCCCTTGAAGAATCGGTTTGATTACTTATATTATATATAATATATCAATATATATAATTATTATTTGTATATTTAATGAAATAATTTAAATAATAAAATGAATCATTATTTATTTATAAATTCTATACAGACACTTATGATATAATATATAATCCATTTAATATATATATATATATATATATAGATATATATATATATAATATATATATATATATATGAATTATATTATTATATTATATATATATATATATATATATATAATTATATATATATATATTAAATAATAGTATATAATATAATATTAATATTAGTATATTAGTATATAATATATATATATATATATATATTATATAAATATATATATTGTAAATAATAAGTTATTATATATATATATAGGATAGTAATATAATGACTGTATCTAAATATTGGATAAGTAAAAGGAATTTAAAAGTAAGTCAAATCAGATAACTTATTATTTCATGATTGAAACTTTTCTTAATTTGACCAATTATAAGGTAAGGTCTCCTTATCGACCCTATATGAACTAATTATAAGTAGGTTCCTATCGACCCTATAATTTAATTTGAAATTTATGAACGAACACTTTTTATACTAAAATTATGCTTAAAAATTCTTTTTATTACTATGCTTCCTGCAGACGACCCGTTATTTGAAATTACTTCAACCTGTAATATGATACTTAAGACTTCGAATTTAGCTTTACACATGTAAATCATGACCCAATTGTGAAATTGCAAATCCGTTTAATTTTTTTGAGGTTATATATGAAAAAATCGTTTATAAGTTTTTAATAATTATTATATAAATATATATTTAGGAGATGTGTAATTGGTGAGATACACATTTTGGATATTATAAATTGTATTGAATAACATCGTTTCGCCGTGATCACGGATAAAGTTTTCAAAATGTGGAAATCTTTCCATTTAAACAGCGGCAAACTGAAGATAATACTAAAAAATTTAGTCAAAATAAAAAATGTGCGTCTCGCTCAGTTAAGTCCATCATGTAAGTACATAATTCTCCACCCTGCTCCAACTCACTTATGCCTTTATCGTTATTTCTTCTAAATTTGTTTTCTGCTCCTTTGAGGCTTAATTCAAGAAATGGATATGGTCCTGCTCTTCTTGGAGTGATTCTCAACATAGGTGACTCCTATGTTGCTTTCCATGTATGTAAGATATTTCGTGCTGCTAACTGTTACTAATTTTATATTGATCGAATTATTTTTTTAAAAGTTACTGCTATTTATCATATGTGACTTCACGAAAAGCAAATTTTTTTTGGGGGGGGGGAAATTGAATTTTACCACGAACTGGTATAAACTATGGAAGAAACTAAATACTTCTTAATCAGATTGTGGTTGTTTTTTTTAATTATCTTGTATAAGTAGATTGAAAAAAAATCTATGAAGGTCGTTTCGTTTCAAATAGTTATTGCTACCCACTGCCTCTATAATTACAGCTTAAGATGCTTATTTTGATTTCAGTTTAAATGCTACTAACTTTACATCGCATTCAACAGAAGTTTAAAAGAAAATTTATTTATTTCAACCCCTTAACTGTAATGCAGAACTATAAATGTTAGGAAAGGGTAAATTCACGGGTTGCGGTTGAACTATAACGAATTTGTTATATTTACAATTTCTATATCTTTTTCAGTGACAATAAAAAAGGTTTATCAACTCATAATGTGATTTATAAAATTATTGTATCAATCACTGAATTGAATGTCAGACATATATTTCATTTGAATTTTGGAACACGAGAAAATAACACTGCATGCTGAAGTTGTTGCTACTGCAAGTGATTCTTCCGTTTTGCATACCTGTTACTTTAAATTATTCAAACACTAAATTTAAATATTATTAGTAAATAATTTCAAGTTATCGAAAGACACTTCGATTCAGCTTAAAAGCCTTTTTATCATCTGTTTAACTACAGATACTGATTCAAGATTGGTTTAGAATATAGAATATAGAGTATAGAATATACATGGTAGACGAGAATAAGTTAAGTTGACTAGATCTAGAATTTAGTGTCCTTTATTTACAGTGATTCACCTTTTCGAAGAAACTATAATCAAATGCATGTCGTAATTGTTTCACAAGACTTATTTTAAAACTTTTTTTATTGATTTTTTTTTATTTATTTTTAAATATTTTTCCTTCATCCTTATCTGAATTTTTACATTTTTTAATTTTCTAATAAAAGTTATTATTTGACGTTATTTCATAATTTACATCTGCATATGTAGTGGAATATGACTGTTGCACCAGGCAAATATGCTGCACATACAATTGCCTCGCCTGTTCTGTGCAGGTTAAATTTAAAAAGTATGTAAGTATATAATTAATAAAAACCGTTGCAAGAGAAAAGTTGTTAAAATATTTAAGGCACATGTTACTTTTTGTTGGACTCGTCCATGTACTCTGCTGAATATAACCGAATCCGAGTCAGTCAAAATTGGCCGAGTCCCCTATTCCGGGATTCGGATTCGATAAAAAACTAGTTGTACTTCATATGAATATGAACAGCAATGAAAATGTAATTCTGTTGGATATATTTATGTTTTCAACAGGTTGAACCCTTTCAAACTTTTCTTCATTGCTGCTGCACCATCATATCGTTGTCCAACCGGATTCACTATTTATTTCAACCTTCGTGCTGTTGCCTCCGCTTGAGATTCTAAATTTATGTTTTCAACAGTCACTAAACCAAATATCTTCACAAACCAAAAATATGTATTACTCATTCCTATAAATATATACCCATAATTTGATTTGTTTATTATTTTTATTATTCTTATAAATTAAAATTAGTTAAGAGACTCAAGACATCAAAAATTTTCCTAGTTTAACTAAATAATATCAGGGGGTTTAAACCTCTTAGCCTCACTGAATGCCGTAGTGACCGTCGTCATCAAACTCTAGAAACTACTTACATTCTATTTCGGTATATTTCAAAATCTGTTCCTCAATATATTGAAAGTTAATTTCTTCTTAGAAACTGCAATAATACGTCCTGACAACATTCTAAAAAGGTCAATTCAAAGATTATCTCTTTTTTATTCCCTCCCACAGCTTTTCTGCTACAAAATCTAAATAAAGATATAAAGTCTCTCACTTACTTCTAAATTTGAACTCTACTCTCAGACCTTTGTCCGTAAAGGCGCTCTAGATGATTTTGGTTTTATTAATAATATTTCAACCTCCCCCAACACATTTATGCCTTTATGGGCAAGATCCAATTTTGGGCTGGGGCTGACCCTAATTTTTACCCCACCTAAAAATAAACATCAAATTCGGAATTATCAGCCGATTTTGACTATTTAAACACCAAAATGTTGCTTTTTTTGCCTCTAAAGCGTTGTTTTCTGGTGTTTTTTTGTGTATGTAGTCATTATTTCAGAATTTTCAATTTTTCAAAACCCATGTTTTTGACATTCTTCGTAATAACTTCCAGATTTTTTTCCGAAATAGCTTCAAACTTGAAATATACATAGATAGGTCCATTACCTAAAAGAGTACAGAAGTACTTTTTCGATTTTTTGAGTTTTGTGCTCAGTGTCCAATTTAAACCTTTTATTTTGAAATGAAAAATTACGATAATTTTTTTTCTGTTTGGGCGAAGTGGATGAAATTTTCAGGGTATATGTAGTTAGGGGAGATGCCCATTTTTTACTTAGATAGTTTCTTTATATGTGCATTAGTTTTCGATTTGTTCTTGGAACAAATTTTCAAAAAAAAATTTTGGGAAATTTTTTAAAATTTTCTTTTGAGTATACAAAAAAATTATCCAAGTAAAAAGGTGTATTAGAAATTGGTCCTGAATTTGATGTTGATCGGATAAGTAGAAAAAAATATATCAATATTTCACTTTTTCAAACATTTAGTCGTTCAAAAAGTGAAATATTAAGATATTTTTTTCCCTACTTATCCGATCAACATAAAATTTTCAGGGCTTATATAGTTGGGCGAGATACACGTTTTTTACTTAGATAATTTTTTTGTATACTCAAAAAATTTTTAATTATTTAAATTATCTAAGTAATAAATGTAATAATCTTTCTGGTTCTTCCTCCTCCTCACGCTCTCTCTGGAATTTTGCAAAAGAAAAAAAAAAGAAAAATAACTTATTTCGCTTCTTCCTCTTTCCATCCTCTAGTATCTTCTACGTCACAACTGTTGTTTTACATTCACACATACAAATCATTCACATTCACTCATACAAATGATTCACATTCACACATACAAATGATTCACATTCACATATTAAAAATACATGTTCGCTTTCACATGCGAACATTAAAATAAAATATTCGCATAACATTTACATTCGCGAATATTGGAAAATAAATATTCGGTCCATCTCTAATATATATATATATATATATATATATATATATATATATATATATATATATATATATATATATATATATATATATATTAAAAAAAAATTTTAATATATATATTATATAATAAGAAATATATATATAAAAAAAATATAAATAAAAAATATAAATATCTTATTTATATATAATATATATATATATATATATAATATATATATATATATATATATATATATATATATATATATATATATATATATATATGTTTATCACTAATAATAATAATAATAATATGTATATAATTTATATATATATATATATATATATATATATATATATATATGTAATAACAATATATATATATATATATATAATAATAATATAATAATATATATATATATATATATATATATATATATATAGTAATATATATATATATATATATATATATAATATATACTTACAATAAAAATTTTAAAAAGATTTTGGGAATATGGAGAGACCAAAGTATTATAATAATATATAATTATACAAACAAAATGACTTTTTCTTTTTAATAGAACTAAATTATGTTTAACTCATCACTTAATCTACATTAAAAATATATTTTAAATAACATTAACTGCTTTATTATAGAACTTAAAATCCGTGTTAAAAAAGTAACCCGTCATAAAAAAGCAAGACAAAGAAATAATAAAAGGTACAAAAGTTTATTTGAATTTATAAAACAATTTCATAAGCTTTTTACGTCTCAAAATTCATTAAATTGATCACAACTTTGTTTCGAATCTGATTTTTAATTCTTTTGTGTGACAATTTTAAATATTTTAAATGTTGAAGTTCTGGTATTGAATTTTGTTTCTTAGGTGTTTTTTCGGAAACTTCAATTTTTGCTTGTATCGATGTTAAACATTACTTTTTTTTATTTAGCTATTATCAAATTTTAAATCTTTTAAGCTTTTAGTTAAAATTTAAAAATCAGATGCCCAATTTGTAATAACATCAAGTAAACTCTTTTTCCCCGATGAAAGTAATAAATCTGATATATAGTTACTCCTTCGAGAAAAAAAGCCCTGTTTATATTCACCAATCAAATCATTTTCAACAAAGCACTCCATAAAGAAATCAGCTCTCCAACGTTTCCCGTTTATTAGGGCGTTTTCACAAATATCATCTCCTTGCGTACTGACAATTTTCCGCTTAGCGTTTGCTTGGACTTCTGACGCAATCAGTGTTACAAATATTACATCAGCATTCGTAAAAATTTTAAGACAAAATAATCTTGATAATAGAAATTTAAGTGGAGAATTGTATTTTGATTCATAATAGTGCATGAATTTCACTCCTTCTCTTGTAAAAGTTGAGTATTGTGGTGTAGTATACAATGGGCGAATGTTTTCCGACTCCATAGAACTGACATACTTCCTATAGTCAGAAGGAGCAAGACTCCAAACCTCTTTCAAAATGAATCTATAATTATAAGTATTAGAAATTACGTCATCTTCAATCATATCAGCAACGGAGTGAAGTAACTCATAAAATTCAATATTTGTTATTTTCTCCCAAACAAGATTTAGCGTTTTCATAAATATATCTTGATACGGCCAAAATAAAAGAGGTTTAAGGACAGAAAGGTAGGATACTGGGAGATTCACTTGGAGGAGTATTTTCTTTAGTACTTTTTCATCAAGGTTATATATCAGAAATTTGAGAATTTTTATGCTTGAACTATTTACTACAATTGCATCATCATGAAATTTGAAAAAACATGTTGAATAAAAGAATGAAACTATTATCACCTTTGGAACAATTTCTTTCACAACTGGACTTAACCTCATCCAACTATTTTTAAAGACTACTTCTTTATCATGAATGAAAGCAGTCTTACACACACCAATAAGATATTTATCACACTTGACGTTCTTTAGAGCCAAATCAAGAATTCTGTTCCACATATATTTTTCATAGTAGGTATTAGAAGAAAAGTTGATTTTTTTGCATAATTTTTGACGTGTGCAATTTTTCTCGTCTTCAGTCATCTCTCTCCACAATACACAAATGTCATCAATTAAACAACAGTCAATAGCAATGCCAATACGTTGGAGAACATCTAAACTTTTATCTTGAACTAGTTCTCTGGCGATTAGTACCTTATCTAGTGTTCCATTATGGGTAAAATAAGAACTTTTAAGAATGTTAATGCAATAAGAAGGTGACAAACCAAACAATTCACAATGATATGCAATCCACTTTATCATTTCAATGGCAATAAAATGTATTACATGTTTTGGCATATCACGCCTTATTGGAAAAGGTAAACTCTTTATTTTATCTAAAAACTGTTGCTCTAAAATTTCCTTTAACTTCAAGACATCTTCTTGGAATTCTACAATATAGAAACGTTTTGAAATTAAATTTATCTCTAAAAATTTCTCTTTCACTTGTGGTTCGCAGCAAAATCCAGCAATAAACTTAACAGCGCAGATTTCTTCCAATTTATTAACCATCTTCAGTACAATAATATTAATACCTAAAATGAAAGAAAAAATTACAATTTACTTTAAATTAGTGAAAACTTATGTTTAAAATCATTGAAATAAGTTATTACGTGTACTGGTGTAAGAATTCTTCCTCCCCGAAATTTTTTAAAGGTCAAAAAAATTTAAAGTTCCATAAACCCCCCCCTTCCCAAAGAAAAAAACAAATAGTATACAAGACCATAGTGTTCAAAAAAACTTCCTCTGTCAAGTTGTTTCACATCTCACCATATATATATATATATATATATATATATATATATATATATATTTCTGTGTATTTTTATAATATATATAATATATATATATATATATATATATATATATATATATATATATATATATATATATATATATATATATATATATATATATATATATATATACTATATATATATATATATATATATATATATATATATATATATATATATATATACTACTAACTAACTATATATATATCTTCTATATCTCATATATATATATATATATATATATATATATATATATATATATATATATCTTTTTATATATATATATATATATATATATATATATATATATATATATATATATATATATAATATATCATATATATATATATATATATATATATAGGGTGTCTCAGCGAATGCGTAACAGCTGTGTATCGCATGAAGTATTGTGTATGTGACAAAATTTTCGAAATAAAATCTGTCCTATGAGGTGAGACAGTTAGTCTATTTTTGCTCATGCACAGTAGTCCAAATGAGCGGAACTATGCGTTTTTTGAATGGAATGGTATATTTTTTATTCCAGATTTGAAATGTACGTATGAAATTATACATTAATTACCTAACGCACTTTTACCTACAGTTTATACCGTACACGCTTTCCACGTTCAAAACATTGAATCTTTCATGGTTTACACGACAAACATAATTAAAACAAACACAGGTTAGCAAGATAGTTTTATTATAGTTATGAGTCAGATGGTATGTCGCAGGACATCAACGTCTGCGGACGTACACTTTTAAAGATGTTGTTCAAAGTGACCAAGACCTTCACGGATACATGCGCTTGCCCTCTTGATCCAATGTTCTGTCGTTGCCAAACCGATGGATATCGGCCGTAATTCCCGACAAGCGTTTCGAATACGATGCTTTAGATTGTCCACCGAGGTTACTGGGGTAGTGTAGTCTGCATAAATCACAGATTTTAGGTAACCATACAGTTGAGAGGAGTCAGATCAGGTGAGCGGGGTGGCCACGGCACAGGCCCATATCTCCCGATCCATTTCCCTGGAGACACACGGTTGAGGTAGGTCGTCACACCTCTTGCACTGTGTGCAGGACACCCATCTAGTTGAATGTATATGTTTCGCCGTGTCTGAAGTGGCACATCTGCCAGTAATCCTGGGAGGATATATCGCAGGAAATGAAGAAAGCTTTCGCCTGTGAGGTGCTCATTGTAAAGGATCCCACACCGCACATTGACGGTGAAAATATTCTGGTGGCGGTCACTGAAAGTGATATGGGAATTTTCATCCGCCCAGTGCCGCCAATTCCAACGGTTTATCACTACATTTGAGGTAAAGCAAACCTCATCTGTCCAAAGGATGTTCTGAAGGAGGTGTACATCCTCATCAAGAAGGATTTCTATCAAAGCTAGGAAGCCTAATCTCCTCTCAGCGTCTCCAGGACGCAATCCGTGCACGATGTGCGCCCTGTATGGGTCATGTTATATGTCATACGAATTCTACGTACAGTCTCTTTGGAAATCCCAAGGATCCTGCTAGCCTGCCATAACGATGAACAGGGATTTTCATGGGTGTATAAGAGAACCTCTAACTCCACGTCAAATGTACGCACACGATTCTGTACCGGGACTTGCTGTGGTGGTTGTGCAACAGATCCTGTAACGGCAAATCGTCTGTAGATCCTATAAATTGTTACGTGCGATGGGTGACGGCAATCAGGATAGCGTTGCACATAGAGACTTGCGGCTACCCGTGAATTCCATCCATTTGCAATGTACAATTCGACCATGGCTCGTTTTTCGTCGTTTGAGTACAAATCACAAGGCATGTCGTTCACTATACCAACGTCACAGTATCTATGTGTTTCACGATTTGGTTCGAAACACCTAAATTTACTTCAACGTAATGTCCGAAAGGTTACTTGGTTTGTAAGTTCCTTCATTACCGTACGGTATGTGCGCTAATATAAGTATGTGTGTCGTGTACGCCAGTAGCGATTCAATGTTTTCAACGTGGATATCGTGTAAGGTATATATACACTGTAGTTAAAAGTGCCTTCAGTAATTAATGTATAATTTCCTACGTACATTTCAAATCTGGAATGGAAAATATACCCTTCCATTCAAAAACACAAAAGACACACTACTGCGCATGCGCCAAAATGAACTGTAGCTGTTCCATCTCGTACACCTACCTAAAAGACATAGGTTTTATTTTATTTCGAGACATTTAATGCTAAAATACACAATTCTTTTCTCTTGTAACTGATGTCCGTTGAGGAATATATATATATATATATATATATATATATATATATATATATATATATATATATATATATATATATATATATATATATATATATAACATATATATATATATATATTATATATAAATATATATATATATATATATATATATATATATATATATATGGCCAAACTAAAAAGAAGCTACCCGCATGATATCTCGAAAACTAAGATAGGTACAAGAAAACTGATAACATATATGGAATCAGCGTATGAAATATTTGTATGGAAAATGAAAAAAATTTACTACTTTTTTTATTTTAATCTCTCAAAAAACGATAAATGAAAACTAATAACATATTTGGAATCAGCGTATAAGTTATTATTTTTGGGGGCTCCGGGCGGCAGGTGGGACAGAGGGGACGTTCCGCCCCGTAGGGGCGGAAGAACCCCGCATTTAAATACCCTAAGGCAGGGGTTCCGGAGACCCTCCCCGGAGAGGAAATAGTCCTACCCCGTCGTCCCCAGGAGGCCGAGAGACCCCGACTTTTTGCATCTTTGCAGTTTACAGTGAGAGAAGCTTTTAGTTAAAAAAAAAGGCATACATATTTGTACGCTTTGATTCTATTATTTATTGGATTTTCTTATTATAATCTTTTTTGGGCTGCATCTTAGTACTCATGACTTTTCAAGCTCATACGCTAATTCCATTAAGATTATCGGTTTTCCAACTTCGTATTTTGACAGTTTTATCATGCAAGTATCAGTTCTTTAGTTTCTGCTGCCTGTATATATATATATATATATATATATATATATATATATATATATATATATATATATATATATATATATATATATATATATATATATATATATATATATATATATATATATAGATATATATATATATATATATTAGTATTAGAACTCCGGCCTTGAATATGGCCGGCCGGATGTTGGAAAATTCGGTAGCCATTAATTATGGCTCCATCCATCCATGTGTGGTTGTAACATATGGTCAATTTAGAATGATTCGATATTAAAATTATCTGTTACCAAGTTATATCATTCCCATTCCTTTTCCTATAAAAAGGATTTAAACATACCCACTCTATTAGTTTACAAGTATAACCACTAAATATCTTAAATTAAAGAAACAAGAAACATTTATATATTACTGTTAGTGAAACTAACTCCTGCCTTGAATCTCGCCTACTGGTTTTCAGAGAGAGAAAGAGAAGAGAGAGAGAGAGAGAGAGAGAGAGAGAGAGAGAGAGAGAGAGAGAGAGAGAGAGAGAGAGAGAGAGAGAGGAGCGTCTTCAGCAAGAGATAAGGAGAAGGCAGTGAATGGAGCAGTGCGTTCAGTGAGAGAGAGAGTCGTGTCTTCAGTGAGAGAGAGGAATGAAGTAGAGAGATCAGTGAGAGAGCGTCTTCAGTAAGAGAGTAGTGTCTTCAGTGAGAGAGAATAGTGTTTTCAGTGAGAGAGAGTAGTGTCTTCAATGAGAGAGAGAGTAGTGTTTTCAGTGAGAGAGAGAGAGGTGTTTTAGTGAGAGAGAGAGTAATGTCTTCAGTGAGAGAGAGAAAGTGGTGTCTTCAGTGAGAGTGAAGGAGTAGCTGTCTTCAGTGAGAGAGAGAGAGTAATATCTTCAATGAGAGTAGTGTTTTCAATGAGAGAGAGAGTAGTGTCTTCAGTGAGAGAGAGAAAGTAGTGTCTTCAGTGAAGGTGAGAGAGAGAGAGAGAGAGAGAGAGAGAGAGAGTAGTGTCTTCAGTGAGAGAGAGGGAGTAATTTTTTTCAGTGAGAGAAAGATTGATAGTAGTGTCTTCAGTGAGAGAGAGAAAGTAGTGTCTTCGGTGAGAGAGAGTAGTGTATTTAGTGAGAGAGAAAGTAGTTTCTTCAGTGAGAGAGTGAGTAGTATCTTCAGTGAAAGAGAGAGAGAGAGAGAGTAATGTCTTCAGTGAGAGAGGTAGTAGTGCCTTCAGTGAGAGAGAGTAGTGTCTTCAATGAGAGAAAGAATTGTCTTCAGTGAGAGAAAGAGAGTAGTGTATTCAGTAAGAGAGAAGAATGGAGTAGTGTCTTCAGTGAGAGAGAGAGTAGTGTATTCAGTAAGAGAGAGGAATGAAGTAGTGTCTTCAGTGAGAGAGAGAGAAAGATTAGTGTCCTCAGTGATAGAGAGAGAGAGAGCAGTGTCTTCAATGAGAGAGAGTATTTTCTTCAGAGAGTGTGTGAGAGAGAGAGTAGTTTCTTCAGTGAGAGAGAGGGAGAGCGAGAGAGTAGTGCCTTCAGTGAGAGAGAGAGAGTAGTTTCTTTAGTGGTAGAGTAATAGTAGTGTCTTCAGTGAGAGATTGTAGTGTCTTCGGTGAGACAGAGAGAAAGTTGTGTCTTCAGTATGAGAGAGAGAGTAGTGTCTTAAAGTGAGAGAGAAAGTAGTGTTTTCAGTGAGAGAGAGTAGTGTCTTCAGTGAGAGAGAGAGAGAGAGAGTAGTTTCTATAGTGAGAGAGAAAATTGTGTCTTCAGCGAGAGAGGGAAAAGCAGTGTCTTCAATGTGTGAGAGAGAGAGAGTAGTGTCTTAAGTGAGAGAGAATGTAGTGTTTTCAGTGAGAGAGCAGTGTCTTCAGTGAGAGAGAGTATTGTCTATAGTGAGAGAGACAGAGAGAGAGAGAGAGTAGTGTCTATAGTGAGAGAGAGAGAGAGAATAATGTCTCCAGTGAGAGAGAGAGAATAGTATCTTCAGTGAGAGAGAGAGAGAGAGAGAGTAGTGTCTTCAGTGTGAGAGAGAGAGAGTAGTGTTATCATTGAGATAGAGAGAAAGATAGAGAGAGAAAGAGAGAGAGAGAGTAGTGTGAGTGAGAGTATGATTAACCAAGCTGACAACATTTACAGCTCAATAGGAATTTACTTTCTCCAGGAAATATGAAATGCTTCTTCTTACACCATATTGTTAATATTAAACTTTTAATGATTTAATATATTTATTTCTATAAATATTAACATTCCAATATTTTTAAAGGAAAAACTTACAATAACTAACAATGAGTTATGACTAAGAATCTTGGGTTTAATTAATTAAACAGTAAAAATTGCAGGATAATAAATCTATTGTTAAACACAAAATATAATCTAAATTGAAAAATAAATATTTACTTTCAATTGAGTTTTAGGAAATTTTCGATGTTGATATAAGTAATTGGACGAGTTACAAGACTTCAATAAATATATTAGGTTTATACCTTAAATAAGGAGTATCCAAATGTAAGGAAGGTTTATACCTCCTGTAAGGAGTATCAAAAATCAAGAAAGGGTTATATCTCCTATAAGGAGTATCCAAAAGCAAGGAAGGTTTATACCTCTTATAAGGAGTATCCAAAAGTAAGGAAGGTTTATACTTCCTGTAAGGAGTATCAAAAATCAAGAAAGGGTTATACCTCCTATAAGGAGTATCCAAAAGCAAGGAAGGTTTATACTTCTTATAAGGAGTATCCAAAGGTAAGGAAGGTTTATATCTCCTATAAGGAATATCCAAAAGCAAGGAAGGTTTATACCTCCTATGAGGAGTAACAAAAAACAAGGAAGGTTTATACCATACCTCCTATAAGGTGTATCTAAAAGCAAGGAGAGTTTATATCTCCTATATGGAGTATCCAAAAACAAAGAAGGTTTGTACCTCCTATAAGGAGTATCCAAAAGCAAGGAAGATTTATGCCTCCTACAAGGAATATCCAAAAGCAAGGAAAGTTTATACCTCCTTTAAGGAGTATCCAAAAACAAGGAAGGTTTATACCTCCTAAAGGAATATTCAAAAGCAAGGAAGGTTTATAACTCCTCTAAGGAGTAACCAAAAACAAGGAGGGTTTCTATGTCCTATAAGGAATATCCAAAAGCAAGGAAGGTTTATAGCTCCTCTAAGGAGTATCCATAAGCAAGGAAGATTTATACCTCACATAAGGAATATCCAAAAGCAAGGAAGGTTTATACCTCCTATAAGGAGTATCCAAAAGCAAAGCAGGTTTGTACTTCCTATAATGAGTATTCAAAAGCAAATAAGGTTTATACCTTTCATAGGGAGTATCCAAATGAAAGAAAACCTTCTCATTTTTTTTACAATTTTTCTATCCGTTCTAATATTTTAGTATTCATCCGAGTTTTGTAAAATGAAATTATTAGAGTAGTATTCCTAACAGTTCAACGCCTACCAAGGTCACGGAGTGGTGTATGGAATACTTTCACTTCCTCACGGCGGCGTCTTTGATAATTGATAAGAACACGTGTTTCGAGATAACGCTAATTGCTTTTACTGATAACGGTTCGTTTCTTATTTCGGTGTATTTAATTTATTTTTTTATTTTTATTTTCATTTAAATAAAAATAAATTAAATAAATTAAATAAATTAAATAAATAAATTAAAAAAAATAAAAAATAAAAAATTAAAATAACTTAAATTATATATATTAAACCCGTATACAGTCACCACAGAGTGCGTGAGCGCCCGCCACCGCACCGCACTGCTCTACCTCCAACTTCGGTTTCGAAGAATCGATTCTCGAAGGGAATCGATTCGAAAACGATTCCTGTAAGGAATCGTTTTTTACGCACTCCGACTCCGGCTCCGACTCCGGCTCCAAAACGCAAGCATGACTCTCTGACTCTGCCAGCGCGAGCGAATCTGGTTCAGCCCCTGATGTTTTTTCTTATTCTTATTTTTATTATTATTATTATTATTATGAAATGATTTTTAGGCTCCGGCTCTGGCTCAGTCTATGGCTCCGATATATATCTACAAGGGTTAGAATTATCGTATCGGGCTAATATTTTGGAGGGGGGTTAGATGGTGAGGTAACCTCGTCGTAGACGGGTGACGTCACCCCCTTAAAAAATCGAAGTGTTCGTAATTGGCTGAAATTTGATGAGAGGATTCAGAGTGTAATTTCTAGAAAGGGCTGGTATCGGATTCGGAGGAGTTGGCTCCGGCACCGGTGCTGGAGCCACTGCGGTTCCGAGTTAATAAACATTCGTATAACAACAATATAGGTGTGCTTATATAGGTTATCAAACCCGTAGATCTTGATTATGAGGATCATAAGTCCGTATAAGGTGTCTAGGCCCACAGAGGGGTCCTAACTGAAAAAAGCACAGAGTGCAAAACAGAGGACGAAGGAGGAAAGAAGAAGGATGAAAGATGAATAAAAGAAGGAAAGAATGGAGGAGGAGTCTGACTCAAATTCGGTTCCGGAGCTTGCACCGGTGCTGGCTCCAGTGCGGTGCCGGGTTATTAAATATTTGTGTAATGATACAATATTGGTGTCTTTTTATATATTATTGAATTGTTTTGGAAATAATGGTTTAAGAACCATCAAGAAAAAATATAAATAAAGAATAAATAAATAAATAAATAAATAAATAAATAAATAAAATGTCTTATTCTTTTGTTTATAACACAAATTTACGTTACATACCCCAAAATCAGTAAATCAGTAATCAGTAAACCAAACTGCCCTCCTCAGCCGTTCCGTGATCTATTGATCATAGTCTATTGATCTATTGATCTATTGATTCAAGTCATATTTTTTTTAATAATTGTCATGCTTTACATACCTTAAGTAAACAATCAGTAAATCAAACCACCCAACCTACCTCCTGTCCAATCATGATCTATTCTATTGATCTTGATCTATTGATCTATTGATCTATTGATTCCAAGTCATATTTTTTTTTTTTAGAAAAAATTATTATGCTTTACATACCCTAAAGCAGTAAATCAAGTAAATCAAACCACCCATCCCCCTCCTTTCCATCCTTGATCTATTGATCTTAGTCTATTGATCTATTGTTTCAGATCACATCGAGTATCCCTATGGATAAACATAACATAGAAATAAGTTCTTTATACAAAGATCCGGCAATATATGTAGCGTAACAAGGTTTTTACATTAATAAAGCTAACATAGCATCATCGGAACTATGAATATAATGTACAGCGACAAATCTGACACACCTTAAACAGAATAAACGGTTAATGTTAACAAAGTTCCACATTAACAACAGTAAAGTAACTAACGAATTCATGCAGAAGACGTAACTTATTCACACCTTGTAAAAGCGTATCTCTAACATAACAATGTTAATTTTACATTCATACAGTAATATTAACAAAAAATTTACCATAACCTTGTCTAATTATCATACAGAGCAACAGTATACTAACATGTTTCAGTTTTCACATTAATAAGCCAACATAACAGTGCTAGAACTAAGAATATAATATACAACGACAAACCTGACACATCTTAAACTTGAAGTACTAACATTAACAAAAGGTCCAAACATATCAACAGACAAAAGTAACTAACAAGACTCACAAAAAACATAATCCATTGCCCTTTATCAAACATATCTCCAACATGACAATGTTAATTTTACAATTTTTATAGTAATATTTAACAAAATTTATACTCGTCTAACCAGCATAATACCTTATGGGTAACTACAAACAAAGTAAAGTTTTACTCTCTGTAAAGCTAAACTATGAACATAACGTACTTACACAACACCCAGACGAATAAACAGCTATCATTAACAGCTTAGTCAATAAAGCGAACATACGAGGAAGTAAAACAAGTTTTGTTTTTATAACATATAATTTTCATTGAAAAGAGCGTTATCTTAAATAAAAACATATAAATACTTAAAAACATAGGTTTATTTTAAATATATTATTTCATCTAATCAGAGAACATAGGATTCAAGTTGGGTACGTTCTATATATCTCTCTAAGATTCAACACCCTTGAAAGGATATAAGTATAAATGCCTTCAGCAACACTAAACTATTTTCGGCATCTTTGATTCTACTCATTCTCTCATACAAAGAGAAGTAAATATCAAGCTGATAGTTATTAGAGCAGTCCTGTATACTGTATTATACGGGAAGCCACATGTTTTGGTGTAAATATCATTGATTTACACCATGTGCTATATGTATTAAGTCCTCAAGTATATCAACATCGTTAAGATGCGATGTTAATTCGTTTTTTATTTTAAGCAATGCTGTAATATTTTCAGATGTTCGAACTGTGAAACCTAGACATGTATGCCTGAAGGTCACACAATCGAAGGGTTTCCAGTAGTTGCGCACAACAAGGGTTTTAATATCGTCACACGACGAGAACACAACGTCTATTCTATTAGAACCTCTCACGTTATCTTTATATTGTCTTTCCAGTTAGATATTTCACTGCTAGTCGATATATCAGATGGCACACATTTATCCTCTATCCATGTTGCTGCAATATTGATAATCTTGATGAACTCATCAACACAAATGAATAAGGGTCTATTATTTGAACCTCTGGATGGAATACAAGCAATATATCGGTATCCATCCGGTTGACGATTAAATATAAATGACACATCGTTGGGAATAACGAAACTAATTGCGAAGATATCAACAACAGGTGTAGAGATGCGGGGAGATGTCATCGTACCAGCACAAAATGTTCTAAAGGTAAAATCGTTTGCGTAAGTAACCACCAAAATGTGTGAGATTCTTTCTTTCAACCAATCAGAAGAAAGTAAACAAGAATACGACGCACGAACGAACCATATCAGTTCAAAAGGGTATATATTTTCGTTAGACAACAACAACAACAACAACAATAACAATAAACAGGTTCACTATGGTAATATGTGTATACAAAGGAGGCCTATACAGCCAAATTGACGTGAAATGAAAGAAAAAAAAAAGGTAATATTAATAATAACAATAATAATAATAATAATAATAATAATAATAATAATAATAATAATAATAATAATAATAATAATAATAATAATAATAATAATAATAATAATAATAATAATAATAATAATAATAATAATAATAATAATAATAATAATAATAATAATAATAATAATTTCCGCGCTTAACAACAGTAAAGTACCTAACACTTCGTACAAAACGTAACCTATTCACACTTTTTCAAGCATATCTCTAACATACCAATGTTAATTTTACATTAACATCGTAATATTTAACAAAAATTTAACATAACCCTGTCTAATCATTATACTGACCATATTTATAAAGCTAACGCAACAAATTTTTTACATCAACTTCGTAATATTTAACAAAAATTCATCATAACCTCGTCTAAATATCATAATCCCCAACGAATAATTGCAAACATAACAAAGTTTTAACCAAACATAACATAAAAATAACAAAATTTTATCCTGACATAACATAAAAATAAGTTCTTTGAATAAAATATCACAGTAAAGCGTAAAAGTTTACTGATTTTAAAGCAGCAAATCAGTAAATCAGTAAATCAGTAAATCAAACCATCAACCCCTCCCCACCCATCCATCCATGACCTTTTGATCTATTGATCTATTGATTCATGTCACATTTCGAGTATCATTTCGGATAAACATAACACAAAAATAAGTTCTTTATATACTAACCTTCGAATATATGCTAACGTAACAACGTTTTACATTAATAAAGCTAACATAACATAACTGAACTAAGAATATAAATACAACGACAAACCCTAACTTACACCATACGTACAGGTAAACTACGCATTAGCGAAGAGCTTCCACTTAACAACAGTAAAGTACCTAATACTTCGTACAAAACGTAACCTATTCACACTTTTTCAAGCATATCTCTAACATACCAATGTTAATTTTACATTAACATCGTAACATTTAACAAAAATTTAACATAACCCTGTCTAATCATCATACTGACAACGAATATAAAGCTAACGTAACAAATTTTTTACATCAACTTCGTAATATTTAACAAAAATTCATCATAACCTCGTCTAAATATCATAATACCCATCGAATAATTGCAAACATAACAAAGTTTTAACCAAACATAACAAGTCTTATTACTAAATGTAGCATAAAAATAAGTTCTTTGAATAAAATATACCCACCAGTGCAATGGTTACTGATTTTAAAGCAACAAATCCAGTAAATCAGTAAATCAAACCACCCATCCTGCGATTCTACACCCCTCCCCACAACAAAGGTTTTAGCTTCAATAAACTAACATATATCAGCAACCTGAACAAGAATATAATGTACAAATGCAAACCCTAACATACCTCGCGTATGAATAATCCACTTTACATCCTGAAAATTCCCTACTTATCCAAGGTAATCATACAATGCATGATATGTTCCCACTTTCCCCGCATATCAGCAACAGGTAAACGCTATTATCTAACAAAATCCCTTAACAAAGTGACCAATCTATCAAGATATCAGCATCTTGAACTATGGATTGACCTTATCTTTATGAAGTGTAACTCAGTTTCCAGAGTATAACATCATTTAGTATGAATAAACGTAGACATTAGCAAAATTCTCAGGCAAACCCAACACTACTCCAGCAAAAACTTAACACTAGGCTCATGTTTCTAACACATCATCATCCGTTAACACAGTAATACTTACAAAACTCATCATTCTCTAACAAATCAATGGTAATTTCACACTGTCATAGTAATATTTAACACTTAACGTACCTAACACGAATAAACAGTTTTTCATTAGCAAGGTATCTAAAACCTTTTAACCTCCGAGAAAGCCCAAGGATAGGTCCCTTGAAGGGTGTAGGTCACAAAGGAGGGGATCACCCCGAAGGGGTGTAGGCGGGTTCCTCAGCCGCTTCAAGACGAGGCCTTCGGAGGTAATGCCAACACGCGCTTCGGGGTGGTCGAGACTCACACCACTCTTTTATCAACGGGTTTCTCGGGAGGTAATGTGTTGCTTTAGATCCTCTTGGTTAATGAATTCGTAAGTTAGGCGATAAATATTACTATGACAATGAAATAACGTGTTTGTTAGAGAAAATGACAGTTTATAAAATCATATATGCAGCGTGATGTGCTTTGGCTGAGCGTAGGTTAAGTTTTGTTGTGGAGTTTGCCCAGGCTGATTGTGTCTACGTTTATTCGCCGTTAAGCCATACTCGACGGAACCCACGCACGAAGGTGAATCTTCAATTGCAATTCCGGGCTGCTAGCAGCCTCTTTGATAGTGTTCCTTTGTTGGGGACTTTGTTAGTCACCGTTTTGTTGCTGATGTAGGAAAATGGGAACATATCGACATTGACGCATTTACCACGTAGAAATTTCAAGGATTAGCGTTATACGCAATTTATTTATATTCTAGTTCAGGGTTATGATAAGTATTGTTAAGTAAGAGTAGGGATGGATTGGCTGATTTTACTGATTTACTGATTTACGCAAAATCAGTAAACTTTACGCTTTACTGTTGAAGAAACGGCTTTGCTCTTATAAAGACAAACCTGATGCTTTTATAATATAATTGTTAAAGCTTTTTATTATTTATGATAATGTTTAAATATATATGATACTTTAATTTAAGTGCAATCATTTTTATTGTATCCTTCACAGCCCAATCTAAAAAAAATTACTAGTATACGTAACACCTCATCGTTGTCAGTATGATATTGAGGTTGCATCAGCATTTTGTTAATGTTACGATGTTGGCAATTGCTTATTGGTATGTTAGAAGATATGCTAATGTGAAGATAAATTGATTTTAACTTTAAGTGGAAGTACTTTTATTGTTATTCAGTACAGAGGAAGTTTGTTAATGTGTGAGTTTATTTTCTCTACATGTTATTTCGATAGGCTTTAATCGTTAGCCTATATTGGATTTGGGTTACTGTTATGTTGCACAATGTAAACGTTGTTAAAATCGCTGGGTTAGTATATAAACGGCACGTGTTATATTTATCGAAATGACTCAGCTGACAGCGATCATGATCAACAAGTCAAAAGTCGCTGATCAGATCGTGAAGGAATGATGAGTTTATTTACTGATTTGATTTGCTGTTTGCCGTCAATGAAGCATTTACTGTGATATTTTATTCGAAAAGGATATGTTATGTCATGATAAATTGTTATTTATGTTATGTTTGGTTAAAACATGTTCACAATTATTCGTTGGTCTGTAAGATATTTAGACAAAGTTATGAAACGTCTTCCTCCATAATCTTTATCTCATGTAAAATAGCATTAACTAAACATGGTCAGCATAATGACAGACGGGTTATGCTTTAAATTTTGTTAAATATAATACGATGTAAATGCCAAAATTAACATTGGTATGTTAAAGATATGCTTGAAAAATAGGTTACGTTTTGTTTGAAGTGTTA
The DNA here is from genome assembly GCA_015478945.1 of Trachelipus rathkii. Taxonomy (NCBI): domain Eukaryota; kingdom Metazoa; phylum Arthropoda; class Malacostraca; order Isopoda; family Trachelipodidae; genus Trachelipus; species Trachelipus rathkii. Next base: position 1,672 of record JABUQX010117451.1, on the reverse strand, counting down.
GGTACTTTATTTACGTTTATTTTTTGATAAGTGAATTAATTTTTTAAAGCAGTTCATTAATGTGTGTGTGTATATATACTGTGTGTAGGTGTGTGTGTATTATTATTATTATTATTATGTGTCTTTTGTGTGTGTGTGTGTGTGTGTGTGTGTGTGTGTGTGTATTATTATTATTATTATTATTACCTTTTTTTTTTTGTCTTAGTTCATTTCACGTCAATTTAGCTGTATAGGTCTCCTTTGTATACACCATAAGTGAACCTGTTTGTATTGTGTTGCTGTTGTCTAACGAAAATATATACCCTTTGAACGATGTATTCGTTCGTGCGTCGTGTTTACTTTCTTCTGATTGGTGAAAGAAAGAATCTCATTATTACCTTTTATCCAAATTTCGTCAATAAGACATTTTTCACTCTGATCCTACTCTGCCACTTCTCTACACCTGTTATTGATATCTTCGCGAAGAGACTGTTTAACAGTCTGCTAAACCATATTGTATCAACAGATGAATGCCGATATATTGCTGTATTTAATCCGGAAAGGTTTCAAATAATGAGCCCGCTATTCATTTGTGGGTGATGAGTTCATCAGATTATCAATGTGCGGCAGCATTATTGGAGGATAGATGTATTGATAATCTGATATATCGACTGGCGATAATCTGGCTGGAAAGGCAGCATGAAGGTTCAATAGAATGAACGTTGTCGTGTGCGATATTAAAACGCGTTGTGCTGAAACCAGCTTTCGATTGATGTATATCGGTATACATGCAGTTCGAAGGCACATCTGAAGCCTATTACAGCATTGCTGCGACAAAACAATGTATCGCAACTCAACATTTCGTTGACGCCTGAGGACTTAACCATATAGCACATGTTATCGCCGATATTTACACCGAAGAATATGGTTTTGCGTACTGTATACAGGACTGCGTATCTTTATCGAAACTGGATATTACTGTATGAAAATGAAGTGCTGGTGAATCACGCCGAAAAAAATCATTAGCGTGCTGACGCCTATCTATAATCACTTTCAAAAAGTGTTAGTCTTCAGAAGTATATGGAGCTTACCCAACGAATCTATGTTCTCTGTTGATAATGTATGTTTAAAACTGACTGCTGTTTACGTTTTTGTTTATATAACGGCTTCTTTTCAACGAAATTATATGTTTTAAAAATGAAAGTACTTCCCTCGTATGTTCACTTTATTGACAAGTTGATAATGATAATATTATTCGTCTAGAGTGTGTGTTAAATCGTTATATTCCATGGTTGCTACGAGTAAATTTTACTTATAGTTACCATTAGGCGTATGCTGGTTAGAGCAGAAGACCATCTTCAAATTTTTTGTTAAATATTACTATGTTAATCTGAAATTAACATTGTCATGTTGAATATGTTTGATAAAAGTGCGAATGGTTGCTTTTAATGAAACCTTGACGAATTACTTCTACTGTTGGACCTTTATTAATATTAACGATTTATTCTTTGCTTAAGATGTGTCGGGAATGGTCAGTATATTATTCTTAATGTGAAAGCTTTATCACTCATTATATGATGGCTGTTGGGTTATGTTAAATTACTGTGTCTTACCGTGTTATCTTAAAGTAACATTGTTATGTTAAGAAGACCACGCTGCAAAGTAATGATAAACCGTCGTATGGTGATGGTGC
>JABUQX010117450.1:0-35704 GCA_015478945.1 Trachelipus rathkii | reverse complement strand
AGTGATACCAGTTGGATTTCGGCACTTGGAGGGATTGACAATTCCCAATATCACTTTCAGTGACCGCCACCAGGTATATATTTGCACGTCAGGCGGTGTGGGATCCATTTGTACAAGTGAGCCCTCGCAGCGGAAAGCTTTGTTACATTTCCTCACTATAACCTCCAAATACTGGCGAGATTGGCCACTTCAGACACGGCCGAAACATGATTACACTCACTAGATGGGTGTCATGCACACAGTGCCAAGAGTGTGAAGACTAGCTCAACGGTGTGATCTCCCAGGGAAAATGGATGGAGTATGGCTGTGCCGTGCCACCGTACCCTGTCTGACTCCTCTAACTGTGAATGGTTACCAAAATTGTGATTTTGCGACAAACTACCCCCAGTAACCTCGGATGACATTTTAAGATCGGTATTCGAAACGCTTCGGAATTATGGTGCCCGATATCAGTCGGTTTGGCAAGAAGAAATTCGGATCAAGGGTGCAGCATGTATCCTGTGAAGGTCTTGGTCACTTTCGAAACATCTTTAAAAGTATACGTCGCGACGTTCGATGTCCTGCGACAACCATTTTCTGATCATAACTATAAAAATATCTGTAACGCTGTTTGTTTTAATTTGTTTGAGTGTATAAACCATGAAGATCATTGTTTGAACGTGGGAAGCGTGTACCCGTATAAAACTGTAGTAAAAGTGCGTTTAAGTATATGATATCATTTAGTACGTACATTTCAGATCTGGAATAAAAATACCATTCCATCAAAACGACATAGTCGCTCTTGCGACTACTGTAGCAAATAGACTACTGTACACTCTCATAGAGCACTTAAAGGAAGATTTATTTCAAAATTTTGTCACATAACGAATTATTATGATACACACTGTTACGCATCCTGAAGACACCCTATAAAGTATAATATCTTATAATATATAGTATATTTAGTAATATATATATAATAATTTTATATATTATTATATAATTAGTATATTATATAATATATAATATATATATATATATATTATTATATATAATAATATTATATATAAATATATTTATGTATTTATAAATTATATATATTACTATAATATATATATATAATAGTTTAACTATATATATATAAGTATAGATATAGATAATAATAGTATATATTTAGTTATATATATATATATATATATATACGTATATAAATATATATAGTATATAATATAAGATAATATAGTATAATATAATGTATAGATTACTTATAGTGATGATATGATATATATATATTGGTGAGATGTGAGACAACTTTGAGCGAACACTATGTTGCTATATATTTGTTTTTTCTTGGAAGGGGGGTTTATGAACTTTAATTTTTTTGAGCCGTTTAAAATTTCGGGAGGAAGAATCTTACACCAGTACGACGTAATATTTTTTCATTGATTTTACACCATCATACCAAGAGAAAGTAAATTTTGTTTAATTTGTTCTTTCTATATTTTGGATTAATTTATTGTACTGAAAATTTCCTTTGAAATTGAAAAATCTGCAGCTTGTTAAGTTTATTGCTGGATTTTGCGAATTCCAAGGAAAGAGAAATTTAGAATTAAAATTTATTTCAAAACGTTTATAACGTGAATTCCAGAAGGATGTCTTGAATTAAAAGAAATTTAGAGCAACAGTTTTTAGATAAATAAAGAGTTTCTTACCAAGTACTTGTCCTCGAGATGACATGTAATACGATTTTATGCCATTAAATGATAAGGGATTGAATTCATTGGAATTGTTTGGTTTTCACTTCTTATTGCTTAACTTCTTAAAAGTTTTATTTTTACCCATATTGAACAACTAGATTAAGGTACTAATCGCGAGAAATAGTCAAGATAAAGTTTAGATTTCTCCACGTATTGGCATCTGCTATTGACTGTTGTAATTGATGAGATTTTGGTATTTGTGAGAGAGTGACTGAACGAGAACAATTGACACGTCAAACAATTATGCAAAAATCACTTTCTTCTAGACCTACTATGAAATATATGGTGGACAGAATCTTGAATTGCTCTAAAGAAACGTCAAGTGTTGTAAATATTAATTGGTGTGTGAGACTGCTCATTCTTGATAGAAGAGTGGGTCCTGTAAAATAGTTTGATTAGGTTAAGTCAGTTGTGAAAGAAAATGTTCACAAGGGTATAATAGTTTCGATTCTTTTATTCAAATGTTTTTTCAGAATTTTCATGATGATGCAATGTAGTAAATGATTAAGGCATAAAGAATTCTCAAATTTCTGACTATATAACCTTGATGAAAAAGTACCTAAAGAAAATACTCCTCCAAGTGAATCTCCCAGTATCCTACCTTTCTGTCCTTAACTCTTTATTTGGCCGTTATCAGAGAGTTATATTATGAAAACGCTAAATCTTGTTTGGGAGAAGATAACAAAATAGGTGGAATTTTATGAGTTTTTACTTATCCGTTTTGATTATGATTGAGAGAGGACGTAATTCTAAATATATCAATTATATCATTTTGAACGAGGTTTGGAGTCTTGCTTCCTGAACTTATAAGAGTTAGTGTCAATTTATGGAGTCGGAAATTTCGCCAATTGATATATACACCATCAATAGAATTTACAGGAAAGGAGGAGAATTCATTGCAGTATATGAATCAAAGCAGAATCTCCACCTTAAGATTTCTTATCAGATTATTTTGTCTTGAAAATTTACGAATGCTGAATTATATTTGGTAACACTGATTGCGTAGAAGTCCAAAGCAAACGCGTAGCGGGAATAATTGCAGTACCAGAGATATATTTGTGAAAACGCGGCCTAATAAACGGGAAACGTTGGAGAGCTGATTTTAATATATAACTTTGTAAAATAATTTTGATTTATTGAATATAAACAGGGCTTTTTTACTCGAGATTTTAGTATATCAGATTTAATTACTTTCATGGGGAACAAGAACATGTATTTAAGGTTATACTAATTGCTTATTGATTTTTTAAATTTTCTTGATAGTTCTAGGTTTAAAAATTTGGTAGATAATAAAAAGTATGTTTAACATTCGAACAAGGCAAATTGAAGTTCCGAAAAATACACCTAAGAAACAATTCGAATACAGAATTACGAACATTTAAATAATTTAAAAAATTGGTCAACAAAAGAATAAAAATCAGATTCGAACAAAGTTGTGATGCAATTTAAGATTTTAGACGTAAAGTTATGTAAATTGTTATATATTCAATACTCACAGTAGTAATTTGAAGTAATTTCTTGTTGTGTGCTTTTATATGAGGGTGTACTTTTTATAACACGGATTATAGAGTTTTCTATATATATATATATTAAATAATTGATTAAAATATTATTTGTATGTATGTTTAAATATGAAGTAAAATTATTTTAGCCGAATTAAAAGAAAAGTATTTTGTTTGATATATTATATTTATGTATAATTTGGTCTCTCATATTTCCCCCAAAGTTTTTTTAAATTTTTAGGTATTTAAGTAATTATTAATTATATTTATTATATATTATATATATATTTATATATATTATATTAATTTATATATATATTATATATATATATATATATTTATAATATATATAAATTACTATACTAATATATAAAATATATATATATTATATACAGTATGCTAGTATATATTATATATATATATAGATAATATAATTATATAATATATATAATATATAGTAATATATTTAATAATATTTTTATATTCATATTATATTCTATTTATTGTTATTTTATTAACATTATAAATTATATAGTATTATATAATATTAATATAATTATATATTATTATTATAATTATATATATTGTATATTGAATATTATTATATAGTATATATAGTATATTTATATATAAATCTATATATATAGTATATATATATGATTATATTAGCAGTTGCCGATATTTATTTTCAATATTCGCGGACTGTAAATGTTATGCGAAATTATGTTTATGTTCGCATGTGGATAACATGTATATAGTTTAATACTCGGAATGTGAATATGTGAATCATTGTATGTGGGAATGTGAGCTATTATGTATGCGTGATGTGATATATTTGTATGATGTAAATGGTAAAACCAACAGTGTACGTCAGAAGATAACTAGAGGATGGAAGAGGAAAAAAGCCAAATACGTTATTTTTTCTTTTTTTTTCTTTTTGCAGAAATTTATAAGGAGAGCGTGGTAGGAGGATATAAACCAGAAAGATTATTGACATTTATTACTTGGAGTGAATTTAAAAATTTAAAAAATTTAAAATGGGAAAAGAAAAAAATTTTTTTGAGTATACAAAAAAAATTATCTAAGGTAAAAAGATGTATCTCCGACTTTACAAGTACTGAAAATTTTATGTTGATCGGATAAGCTAGGAAAACAAGGATACTTAATATTTCACTTTTGAGACGACTAAATTGTTTGAATAAGGAAATATGTGTATATTTTTTTACGTTATGCGAATCATAACCATCAATTTGTCAGGGATTTCGCTTTATAGTTGGAGCGCAGATACACTTTTGTACTTAGATAATTTTTGTATACTAAAAAACAGAAATTTTAAAAATATTCACCAAAACTATTTTTTTTTTTGAACAATTTGATTTAAACACATTGACAACTAATGCAATATAAAGAAAACTATTCTAAGTAAAATTATCTCTATTAAACGTTCTTACACTAAAAAATTTACACTGTCGCCAAACAGAAGAAAAATTATCGTATTTTTCATTTTCATAAAATCAAAAAAAAGTGGTTGGAAATACGTTACATGAGCACTAATGCAAAAATCTAAAATCATACTAAGCTGCAATCATTTTTGTATATTTCCAGTTGAAAATTGTGCACCAGGTAATAAAGATTAGTAGAGTCCAACATGTTTGCGAAAAATTGAAATTCGTGACGAAATAATGACTACATACACAAAAAAAACAGAAAAACAGCTGAAATCAAAAAGAGCAATTCTTGGTATAGCCAAACTAAATGCTGAGAATTCCGATTTGATGTATTATTTTTAGGGTGGGGTAAAAAATTAGGGTTGCCGCCCGACCCCAAAATTGGATCTTGCCCATAAAGGCATAACATTGTGTTGGGGGATGATTGAGATATTGATTATTAAAACCAAAATCATCTAGCCGAGCGCTTTATCGGCCACACTGTCTCGAGATGATAGAGTTGCAATTTAGCAAGTAGTGAGACGTTTTATATCTTTATTTAGATATTACCGTGTATGCCCAGAAAAGTGTGGAGGAATAAAAGAGTATCTTGAAATTGACCTTTTTTTAGAATTTTTGTCGACGATGCCTGCAGTTTCTAGAAGAATGTAAGTTTCAACTTTATTGAGAGACAGATTTTGAAGGTAATCACCCGAATAGATGAGAGTAGTTGCTAGCGTTTTGATGACGACCGTCACTACGCATTAATGGCTAAAGGTTAAACCCCCTCTTATTATTAGTTAAAACTAGGAAAATTTTGATGTTTGACCGTTATAATTTTAAAGTTATCAAATAATAAAGATAATAAACGAAATCAATTATGGTATATACTTTTATAGACGAGGAGTACTAGTCGATATTTTTGTTTTGAAGATATTTGTTGTGACGTTGAAACATAAATTTAGATCTCAAGGCCGCCGAGCAACACTACGAAGGTTGAATAGATGACCCCCGCTTTGCACAACGAGTCTATGATGGTGCAGCGACAATGTAAGAAAGTTTGAAAGGCTCAACCTTGTTGAGAATATAAATATCAACAGAATCTACATTTTGCATTCTGCTAATATATATGTGAAGTCAAACTGTTTTTTATCGAATCAATCCAGGAATAGGAACTCGGCAATTTTGACTGATCGGTTCGGTTATATTCAGCGAGTACATGAATATTCCACAAAAAAGTAACAGTGCCTTAATATTTAAAACTTTTTTCTCTATTGCACGTTTTATTTTATATATAGATACTTTTTAAATTTAACTGACAGATCAGGGAGGCAATTGTTATTGTGCAAGATATTTGCCTGATGCACAGTCATATGTCACGTAATATGCAGTTAAATATGAAAGTACGTCATAATATAATTTCACTAGACAATAAGAATGTTGGAGACTATAAAGGAGAACAAGAGATAGGATGAAGAAAATATTTAAAGATAGAAACGCAAACTCGCGATAAAACTTTATAACATAGTCTTCGTACATCAATAAACTGCTAATTAATTATAGTTCTGGCGAAAAGGTAAACACTGTAAGTTAAAGAGACACTAATTCTAAGTTAGTAACTTAACTTGTTTCTACTACCATGGTATATCGCGAGGCGGACAAGCGGAAAGATACAATATGGAGTAAGTCTATAATCTATATTTTAAAACAATCTGAATCCAATACTGTAGTTATAAACAGATGATAAAAAGGCTTTTAAGCTGAATCGAAGTGTTTTTAAAAATCTGAAATTTATTTAAGCAGATATATTTTGGTGTTTGAATATTTAAATAACGGTATGCCAAACGTAAGAAATCACATGGCAGTAAGCAACAACTTCAGCATGCCGCAGTGTTATTTTCTTCCCAAATTCAAATGATAAATATAGTCTGACATTCAATTCCCAGATTGATACAATAAGTGTTTAATCACGATCTTGAGTGATAACTTTTTGTCACTTGAAAGATAGTATTTGTCCTTTTAACAAATTCGTTCTGTTTGACAATTTTACCTTTCCTAAAATTATGTTGAGAGTTAAAATCTTAATTAAATAATTTGCTTTTTAAAATTCTGCTTGAATGCGATGTGAAAGTTAGTAGGCATTAAACTGAATCAAAATAAGATTCTAAGCTTAATTATAGAGCGTGGTAGCTATAATATATATCAAACGAAACGACTTCATATTTATTTCAGTCTACTATACAAAGATATAAAAAACAACCACCATCGTGTAGAGGTATTTAGTTTCTCCATGTTATACAAGTGTTAGGTAAACATTCAATTTCCCCCCCCCCCAAAAAAATTGTGCTCTTTTTGAATCAATATATTCAAATGTCTACATCAGTCTTAATATTCGAAGAATATAAATTATAACAGTTAGCAGCCAGAAATTATCTAGTACATGGAAAGAACATAGAGTACTATGTGGAGAATCACTCAAAGAAGGCAGCATATCCATTTCTGGAATTAAGGCCTCAAGGGAGAAACATTATTAGAATGAAATACATAAAGGCATAAGTGGTTGGAGCAGGGTGGAGATTATTTACATGATGGATTACTTTTAGCGGACCGACCACAGTTTTTTATTTGAAAAATTTTTTGGTACTTACAATTTGCGCCCGCTGTTTAGGGAAATTTATATTTTTTTTGATTTTCTGGATTTTCAAAAGGAGTCGAAAATTGCATAAATTATCATAATAAAAATTGCTATTTACGATATTATTTGCCTAAAATTATAATTTTTATATTGAATGAATATTAAAAGTTAAAATATTTTTATATCTATGACCTCCAAAAGAAATATAAAGGGAATTTGCATTTTCACCGAGTATTGTATAATATGAATTTATGTGAAGCTAAATTCAATTTAAGTATATATTCAAGGTTGAAGTAATTCAAAAGGGTGTTGGTTGCAGGAGAAGCAATAGTAAAGTTAAAGAATGTTAAATTAATTTGTTAAAAAAGCTGTTTCGTTAATAATGTCATCAAGTATAGGGACAGATAAGAGACTATCGCTGTAGTTATAAATGGTCAATTAGTTGATGGTGGTCATAAGGAGGACCCTTACTTTAGAGTTGTCAATGAAGAATTTCGCTATATTTTCTCAATGGAAATAATAAAAGCATGTATGTAGTTGACTTCTTTTAATTCCTTTTTCCATTGAAGTTTGAGTACAGTAAGATATAGTATATAGATAATATAGTTATATACTATATATTATATTTATAATATAAATATAATATATATATATAGTATATCGGTAATTATATATAATATATTATATATTATATAATATATAATTATAGTATAGATTATATATATAATATTATTATTATATTATATATTATATATAGTATCTATTATTAGTATATATATAAATGAAATAAATTAATAGTTATATTTATATTATACTATATAGTATATTTATATATATATAGTATATATATTTATATATATAGTAATGAATTTATATATATAGTATTTTATATTATATATATAAGTTAATAAAATATATTACTATTATAAATATATATTATGTATAATATATATATTATATATGAGCGTAGGCAGATTTCCTTCAAGGGGGGGCAGGTTGGGGTCAATAGTTATTATATTAGTATATTAAGATATTATATTAATATATATTTATATATATAATTAGTATTATATATATATACTAGTATAGGCTATATATTATATTTATTTTATATTATATATAATAGTATTATATTATTATAATATATATATAAATAAATATAATTTAATAATTAACTATATATATATATATATATATATATAATATAGATATAGATATATATTATATATATATATATATATATATATAGATTATATATAATTATATATATAGATAATAAATATATATATATATTATTATAATATAATTATTTTATATATATATGATACTATTTATTATATATATATATATTATTAAATATTATAGTATTATAATTATAATTAATATAAGTATAGTTAATTATGGTTTCAAAATTGCTGTAATATTTCTTTTTTCATGCAATTGTTGTTTAATTTGTCTGCAGTTGAATATTGGGGTATGACTCCGTGACTTATGATTTAAAAAGCTTTTGCAGCTCCGAAATGGTATCGACATATGAAATTCTGCGGAGAACATTTCAGAAGTGATCTGCGCCAATGTATAAGCACCAAACTAGTTGATTTAACACAACATAAAACGAAAAACATAAATTTAGAAAAAAGATAATTTAAGTTTTAATTGAGTATTACTACTTTATTATCATCGAGTATATTTTTTCGAGTTTTTACTTACATAAACCTTAAAAAGTCGGTCTGTGCAAACATATAGGTCATAATTTTTATTCGCAGACTTAGGGGGGCAGTGCCCCCTGACACCCCTGCACGCATTGTTAATATAGTATATATATTTGTATATTTATTAATATATATTATATATATATATATATCTATTATATATATATATATTTATATTAATAATATATATATATCTATATTACTATATTTATATATATTATATATATGTATATATATTAATATATAATATACTAATCAAAATTATATAATATAATAGGAAGGATATTAATTAATATGTTTTATTAAATACAATTTTGATTTGTTTTTATTTGGTGGGGGGGGGGTATGGCAACCTTTGAAATTCTTGAATTGTTAAATTTCAGGGAGATATCTTAGCCTGTATTTAATATCGTGTCCAATGATTTTAAAAATTTGCTTTCACCAATGTAAAGTTATTGTAGTATTTTTTATGCTTTTTAGGTTTTATATTAACTGTATGAATGTAATAATTGGGAAGAATTGCCCTCGTTAAGGTTATTGCTGTTCTGCAGCGTAACACAGTAAAGAAATTATGATTAGATCAATCATTATAATTAAGAAGTTAGCTCTGATGTAGATTAAAAGAAGATATTTGAAATTACACAAGAATTTTAGGCAAACCAGAAGAGTTTACCTTTTTCAAAAGGACGTGAATGCCAAAATTAATGCATTTTTTGCACTGAAATTTGATAAAGGGATTAGACATCCATGTGATTGTTTGTGCGTTAGGTCACCTTTTTTATTGTATTAATTTCTTAAAAGTTTCCTTTTGTTAACCACAATGAAATAAAAGGTCCTAACCCAGAGAATAGTTCATGATAGAATATTGATTGTTCTATCAAGGGTATTGCTTGCATTGATGTTGTTTATGATGATATTCGGTGTATTGTGGAGACAGATGATTGACGAGGAAAATTAAGTCAAGAATTAATGCAAATGTTCAATTGGATGTGTCGGTTCGCTACTATAAAAATATTTGGGACAGAATTTCTATGATTTTGTGCTTAATCAATGACTATGATAGATTCTTATTGATGTGTGTAAGGACTGCTTTCATGTTAATAAAGAGATATTAGCCTTTAAAAAATAGTGGGGCGTTAGTTTGAATTAGGAACTGAAACTGATTTCAACGAGAACATTATTTTCTATATGTGCCTAATCAAACGTGGCCATCAAAATTTCTTTTAAGAAAGATCTCTTTATATAGGAAATTCTAAAGATTTTTGATAAATAAATGTAAATGAAGAAGGTATTAGAAGAAGCCTTATTTGTCAGGTGTTTGAAGAGTGTGAATTATATAGTTGTTATTTCCAGATTTTTGTTACGAAAAAGGTTTTCGAACAGTGTGGTAGAAAAACTACCATTTTGAATTTTATTACTGTGCTTCTTCATAGTTGATTGAGTGAAGTATGTGAAATTTATCTCAATAGTCTCAAACAGACGGAAGTTAAGAGATGGGCAGGTCATGCAGCTAGAATAATAAATAATGTCAGATTGACATTGGTGACATTAGATTAAAATCCTTTAAATCTGAAACTTCTAACGAGATGATCATGCAATATATGGACAGAAGAAATATATTCACCTGTCTTTTTCTATATAAGTATTTATGTCTTAAAATAATTAACTAACAGAGGCTTACATTCTGAAATGATTGATCAAGATGTCAACAGCAGTATGCGAAGCCAGAAACATGCCCCCCATAGCCAAAGGAGAATTGATTATTTTGTCAAACCGTTAATAACTTAATTAAAGATAAACTTATGGTGAAGCTGCATTTCTTTATCAGTTGCTTTGTATGGAAAAGAGATTGATTAGGTGAAGATTAAACAACTTTTACTGAAAGGTTAAATGAGTAAATTATTACTTTTTGGAAGAAATAATATTTTATTAATATTATTTTACGAATAAGTTGGCTGATTTAGATTATTAAATTCTATCTGGAAAGCTTGAAGAGTGTTATAAATTGTTATTTTAAAAGTAACTAAATAAAAATATAAAGAATTTTTAACATTCAATATAATGTAATAAGGTAAGAGTAGCACGTGGTTTTAGAATAAACAAAATTAAAGAACACAAAAGTTTAGAATTTTAATTTTTGACACAAAAGTAGTGAATTTGATCGAATCTTATGAATTTTTTTATCAGCAAACTTTATAAAGCTTTTTTATGTATTTTATTTCTATAACTCTATTTTAGTGACATCTTTGTTTAGGTATGATTTTTAGCTCGAGTATAAGTAATCAAATAAGTTATCTAGACACCCCCTTTTAATTAGATGTTATTAGTAAAATAATGTATTATATTATGTAGTTATCTTTGGTTTTGTTTTGTAATTATTTATATACTTTGTAAAATTTTGGTATATCACCATCACCCCAAAGCATATATTATAGAATTATTTATTAGAATAATATTAATGCGAACATATTTTTTTAATAGTCAATTGCAAAGAATGGATATGAGAAGTACATATTTCCGATTCGTCAAGTAACATTACCTTTACAAATGCTGTAGATGAAGCGTCTCATATCAATTTTATATCTGAAAGCCAAATATATTCAGTTAATACTTCGTCTAGTTAGTTTGAAAAGAATAGCTTTGTACCCGGACATGTGTAGCGTTTGAAGGTTTTATCGTTAGATGTCAAATCAAAATAGTGATTATTAAAACTCCTCACAGATTATACACCCAAATGCTTGCATGTCACCGTCTTTAAAATTAGGAGCTTTCAGCTTTGAGAAAGGTGAATTCTAGTCATAAAAAAAAAAAAAAGAATTTCGATAGTCAAAAATCAAAATGTTGTTACCTGGGTTGCTCTTGCAATTAAATCTGATATTGATACAAAATTAGATTATGAAGAGAATAAGTTATTAGCAGGGTATCTTAGCTACGTCCTCGTATATGTATAATTGTATAGAGATATATTTATATAAAATATTAATATAATTAAGTAGTATATATATTATAAGTATATATAGATATAACTGTATATATATAGTGTTCATATATTTTATAATATTCACGGTATTGTATATATAAAGATGTTATGCATTGTATTCTAATTTTCCATATATATACCAGTTCACCGTTTATATATATTTATATATATATATATATTATATTATATATATATATAATATATTTTATATATTATATTAATATATATAATATATATAATAGTTAGATATATTAATAATTAATTATATATAAGTTATATGATATTATTATGATATGATATTATAAGGGACGTAATTTATTATAAAAAGGATGACCATAAGCCGGGTAATCGGGAAGGTCATAAAGCTTTATATTGGTAAAGTATTCTAAGATATCGACCGGGGGGTTTCGGAGGCGGGTCGTTGGTGCTCTCATCAGGAGATACTGAACAACCATATAGTTAGAATTGAAAAGAGGTTCAGGGAAGTATTTCCTGTTATAAATAAGAAATACATGTAAAATAATGGTAAATAATAAATGAATAGAATTATAATAAAAATAATAAGATAAAAATAAATAAAATAAATAAAATTTGTTGCATTTTTATTTTATTTAAATTTATTATTTATTTTTATTGATTTTGCGATTTATTATTTAATATTAGTTTAATTATCTAGAATGTTATCATTTGGTATTAGTGTAATATGTTTTCAGGTATCAGTGATTAGCTACAGGTCGAAAAGTTTCGATAACCTATGATATTCAATTAGAAGTCTAATGACTTTGCTTTGGTGGGTATCTTTTAGCTCTTACCGCTTATCACTATATGATTAATATATATTATATTACTATATCATATAACCTGTTTAAGTAGTATCATAACTATATATATATATTATATAATAATATTTATATATATATTATATAGTATATATGATAGATACTTATAGAGTATATCATATTTATTCAACAATTTCCCACATGGACTGGCTATTGTGCCTGTTAAAAGATCCTTGTTGTTTTTCCAAGGAAACTGATGTGTTTTTTTTCGTGATATATTATATTTACATGACATTCTTCTCATCTCTAAATATGGCAGTTCTGTTTTCGATCCATTGAAAGTCATTTCTTTATTTCATTTGTATGTCTTTGGTTTACACGTATGTTTAGTAGTAAAGTATATTAGTATATATAGTTAGATATGATTATATAGTATTAGATGAATAATTAGTATTAAAGACATTTGCCGCGGAGATATGCTTCTAATTGCTATGTATCCTTATACGGAGCTATGAGTGCGGCACGGTGCTGTATGTGATGGTTAGAAGAGTACGGTTATATAGGTATGGATTGAATGGCTTGGATTGAAGAGATATATGCAGATGGACTGTGCGAGTGCGGGTCCGAGATACGTGAGATAGCGAGAGCAGCGTGGACGAGCGACTGTTGCGGTAAGGGCGCGTCTCTCTCATCACGGAGAGAGATCGTGAGAATCATCTCTCGCGAGTGCAGAGAGACTGAGTCGCTCTACTCTGTCTATGGATATTAAATGAGTGTTGAGATCATGCAGCGGACAGTATTATGTGATGGACTCGTTATAGATAATGGTTTTTGTATTTCTAAGATTTTTCCGATCTCAAAAGTTTTTTAATTCAAATATTTTAAATAACAATGAGGTTAAGTTTTGGCTAACAAATATCTCCCAAATCTCTCTCCCGTTTCTTAACAGCTTGCTAATTCTTCTACATTTCTTCATAAGTCTCACGGCATTTTCCATTCTCTTACACACTTCAAGAATTTATTCTTCCATTCTTTACAAATCATGTAGTGTTACAATTTTTTTAATCTCGACATTTTCTCCGGTTCTCTGACGCTCTCACAAATCTCGCATGTCTTTCAATTTCACAATTTTCCGGTCTCTACAATGCTTCACAATTGGTTTCCTCTTTAACAGGATCTCCACAAGTTATTCCCGAGTCTTCGACAATCTCATTAATTCTGGTTACTTCTTTACATATCTCTCCGAATTATCTACCCGTGTCTTTTTACAGAATGAAATCACAAGATTTTCTCCAGTTCCTCTTAAAGATCAGCAATTCTTTCCCAGTTTCGTACAATATTCACAATTATTCAGGGTCTCTTAACAGATATTCCATTCTCTCAGTCTTCTTCCAGATGCTACAGTATTTCTACCTTCTTTACACAGGTTCACAAGTTCTGGCTCAATCTTTCACAGGTTCAAATCCTCTCGCCTTTCTTACACAGGTCTCAGCATAATGTTTTTTTTAATTTATCTCACAGATTCACAAATTCTCTCAATTCTCTAAACTTCAATTTCCCTGTCAGGTCTTACACATATTCAGCCAATTTGGCCAGCTCTTCAAGATTTTCATAAATCTCATCTCCTTACTTCTATCACCAAGTTTTTCTCTCATTTCTACATCGATCATGTAATAGTGATGTGTATATATATATGCTACTCACTTCTTTCTCATAGTGACTACTATATACGATCACGTCTTTATTGACTCAGAATCACTCACAGTGTTCGTATTACCTTATAAGAGAATATAATGTGTAATGTGGTAGTCTCCGTGCTTGTTCGAGATCTCTCTATCCTCTACTCTACTGTGGTTCGCCAATCTCTATAGCACTATCTGCGTCCGATGTCTACATCGAGATTATGTGTATAATGTACATTAATAAGCATCGCTCTGGTATCGTCACGTAATGTTAACTATCGTCTGCTAGCGGCCTAGGTCTAGGCTTTAATCTAGAAGGTAACGGACATGCTCATCGGACTTGAAGTTATGGTAGATCTAGGTCTCAATCTGTAGATCAAGTGCGACGAGTGAGACTGTCTCGATGGTAGAGCGTCTCAGCGTAGCGGATCTAGGCGCGGTCAATGAGGATACAGTGCTCGTGGTGTCGGGAGGGCCGGATGACTATACGCTAGCTAACAAAGTAGTGTGTGTATCGTGGGGGTCGCGTGACACGAGAGATATGGCTTCTGAGGATAGGTACGTGAGCAGGTAGCACTCGTTCATGGATATAATTTTTACTGATCGTATGGTGAGTGTGTCGAGTGGTGATGCATAGGTGCATTCTCTTGGCATAACGTTTTGTTAGCACTTGTGTGTGTGTGTTTTTTCCACAAATTATCTCCCGTCTCTTACAATATTCACATTCTATCGTTTCTTAAGATTACTCAAATTTCTCCATTTTACACAAATTACATACTCCTTACTCAAAACTTCTCTTATTTGCACAAATCTCTCATACTTCTTTATCGAGACTTTCACAAATTACTATATTTCTTCAGACCTCATCAGAGATTGCTCTCCAGTTCCGTTGCACAGATTGCAAGCGAAGACTAGGAAAATTCTGAAATATCACGGGACTGGTGTCACCAATATCTCCTCAGGTCTCTTACAGTCTAACAATTCTGCTCACTCTTAAGAGTCCATTTTCGGCGATCCAATTGTCAACATCTTCACATTATTCACTCAGGGATCTTTTTTTATTATAAGAAATCATCGCTGGAAATATTCCCGTCTCTACAATCTAACATTATTCTTCTCCCACTCAGTATTTCTTACCAGGACCTTATGAATTTCATAACGAGGGTCGTTACAGATACTACCAAGTATCTACATTTCTATAACACATCTCAAGAATTTCTCTGCACTCTAAGCAGAATGCCACCAATATTTATCTCCCAGTCCTACTCGTGTCAGAATCTTTCTTTCTCGTACCACATCAATCACAAGTTTCCTGCATCATAAGTTATTATACAAGATCTTAAATTCTCTTCTCTTTTAAAGACCTGTACTGTTCTCTTCTGTATTTTCTAGCAATATTCATCTCAGTATTATACATAGTAAGACATAAAAAATATTAGTTAGTCGCTAGATGACTCTATATATGCTCAAAAGCCTCACATTCATCCCCTACGAACTCGAAACTTCACTCTTATACTACATAAGATGGTCATAATGAATCTATCTGGAGCGCGTACTAACATCTGATTCCATAAAATGTCCCTTCACTGAGCTACTACATGTACGCATGATTGTTCTGTGACCTCAAGAAAATGATTATTATATAATGCTCATACACAGAACTAACTCGTGCGATCCGATGCGAGCGTGAAAAGCTCCATCTCGGCCTAATCTCACATAATCGCAGTCTCTTACACAGATCCACATATCTCATCTATAACGACGACCACAGATCGCCAGGTCTCTACACAGGATTCAAGATACTAGCAAGTGACTGTCGATAACAGAGCTTCTCAAATCCCTCCAGCCTCTCTACGATACTCATCATAAACCATAAGGTAGGGCACTCACTCTTACATGACCGGCACACATCTACTTCTAGAGTCTATGTCATAACACGAAACATGGTTCTCATTAGAGTTACAATAGATAAGCTAACACGGCTAAGCGTACTTATACAGCATAGCTCAGTACACTCACAGTAATTATCAGAACTACGGTACTACAGATTACTAATAACTTACTAGTATCGAAAAATTCATAATAATAATTACCATAGTACTTACAGCAAGACTCAAGGAAATCCCCAAGCAAATAACTCTAAAAGTCATCCCATATCTACAGCGATATCAAGCAAGAAATAATTACTCTCCATTAGCACAACACAATTACTCCCTCTGATACTACTATCTTAATATAAAATATACCTCTCACAGCTTCTATATACAGATCCACAACACGTTCAGGTTCATACTACATAATCTCACATATATACTTACTGCTCCATCACAGTACGGAACTAAACGCCATATCTTATTAGTATAATGCCTATCTCACTCGCTGGTAACTACAAACTTACCACTACCTACTATATAGTAATGCGCGCCAGTGCGTAATCTCACAGTTAGTTACTGAACACCTATACGACAACACCCACTCACTATATCTGTACACCCACCACTATTATTATAATCTACCTAAATCACACTTATATTAAGCTATGTAATGCTCACTTATGACATTATACCACATGAATACTTAAATATATCACTTATACAACAACTATACTGCGGTATTGAATACGCACCATCAAATGACTGATATTGAAATGAAGTCATTAGTACATATTATTCTGAGCCAATTACAAACCCTCTTGTACCCCCATCTTTAGCATTGGTATAATAAAAAACCTGTACCGTGGTGATACTCTCACAAATAACTATATATATGTATATATAAATAATATGTTATATAAATATAGAATAGTATATATATAATAGTATACTTAACAGTTATATATAAATATATATATGGTCAATACTATAGTAACTGTTAACAGTTTATTTTAACTATACAATCAGAATCCTCATGTATTCTCTATAAGTTTATTACTCAATGTAACACCTGTAAGTGCGGTTGATCCTATAGTCTATTATAAGTTAACCTGTTATTATTTTATAACACCCCTAGGTTAAATAGATGAATAATCTATAGCATCTACTTACTAAACTCCTCTCACATAAGTACAAATTAACATCTCTTCAATGGTATCTCAGGCAATAATGATTTACACCGAAAATCTACATGGCAAATTCATTAAGTAATTATTTCACACATGTCGAGATTTTCATATATATATTATATTTATTGAAAATGAAGATAAATATTATCTAGCTAAAAAAAATAATAATTCTTAATTACTATATGAATTTGATGATGAACTATTGCTTAGTATATTCTATATACTAAGAAAAAGAAATCAATGATATCTATGTATATGCACCTCTTTTTAAAGTCACATTATAGATAAAGAGAAGAGACCGTATAATAATAAAGAGTACTTAAATAATTATAATTATCAATAGATCTGCATTCAGGATGATGAAAGAAGGAATGCAAATAAGGAAAAGTTAAATAGTAAATATAAATAATAATAATATAGAATAAAGAAGTATGTCTTAAAGAACGTATCGATACTTAGTTGTATTAGAGTAAAGAGTAATAGTTTATTGGTAAGCATTTTATTTTATTGAAATTAAAATTGATACATGAATGAATCAGCTACTGTAAGTATTATATATATAGCCAATAAATAATGAGATGAGGCCATAGTTCCTAAAAATATAGATGTTAATGGGATATTATCCTTAATATCACGATATAATCATCATGTATAGTAATTTGATATGTACGTACATATTATTCTACTCCAATTATTTCTTTTTGTACGAGTATCAGTTGTATTATTTTTTGTTAAGTGGATTTTTGATTTTCCTTTTATTAATCACTAATTGCACAATTATTATATATATTTTAATATATATATATATATTAATGTAATAAATATATATGTAATATTTGAAGTCACGTTTCATTAATAAATGTTAATAATACATGGTAATTTAGGTGGTATTTATTTCGTAACTTTAAATTCTAATGTTATGATAGAAAATTGAAAATTAGAATTTTAAAAATTTTTTGATATGGATAATATAGATATAAAGATGGTGTTTAATAATTATAATATGTATTTTATTATAATATAAATGTTATATTTTCAATATTATAACTTTTAAAATTTGATTATAATAGATAGCAAAGTGATCACACTTTATTTGTTAAATTAAATTTATATTAAAACATATGATTATTAGATATAATAAACGTGGAAAATTAAGGCCTCTGACTGCCTTAAATTCAACAATGAATGAATAGTAAAAATTATTATATGTATTTGTCAATATTATATATTTGATTTAAATTAAGATTTTTAATGTTAAAAGGTAATTATGTAGTGAATACTAATTCTTTTTGATGGTCACTGCTGCCAATAGGTATATTGAGAGTAAAATGCCAATTTGTCAAAGTCCCATTAAATATGAGTACCAGGAAGTGTATCCAACTCAGGCAGAATTAAACTTTGAAGATTCAACCGTGGTTTATTAGATAGGGCTATTAAATACAATGTATTATAAATCTCTGTGATGACATATATACATAGAGCAGAGACATCAGGTATGATATATAAGAAAATAAAAGAAATAGTAAGGTATATTATTTAAAAGTTATCATAGTGAGAAGGGGAGTCGAAGAAGAAGTTTGTTGTGAAGTACTTTTGTTTGATTAGGTATGGATACATATAAAAAATATTGATTGCTAATCATCATTATTAGACGGGTTTAACTTTGAAATATACCCCTTTATCACTGCTAATGGAGAACATCATACAGAGCCAGCTAACTACTCTCTAGTGAGAACATGATGTATACTGTTGAAAATTGTTCACTCAAGGCTGTATATGCAGTCTCATTAGAGATGTAATTGAAAGACTATTGGTCAGAATGTGTAACTTAGGTTGCATTGTGTATGTAGGTCTTCTATATTTCAGCAGCTACTCACAGATGGGTTTAACTCTATGACATGTTTTCTCCTATTATACCGCTCGCCTTTCTACTCCAGGATATGGTGATTCTAGTAGCTCGCTGCAAGTATTAAATGAATACAATATTAAGCGTAAGTTATTAGTATTATGTCCTTGGATTTTTTTACATTTCAGGATATAGCTCGACAATTTGTTAACTGGGTCTATAAGAGCTGCCTTTTCTTTAAATATTCGTAGAAACTCATATATATATGTACTTCCATATAATACTTACATCAATAAATAACACTCATCTCAAAATATAATGCTCATGATTATATATCACTTTACAATTATCTCATGTATATATATATATAATAAAATATAAAATATATTATTATAACTATATAATATTGATAAGATATATAGATTCATTCATATTTCTGATACAAGCCCTACATACCTACCGTTAATAATTATCTATCAGTATAATCAATAGTCCTATATTATGATACTAGCAGAATTCAAAATGCCCAGTTATATGATATTAATATGAATATATTTAACTGAATAAATATAATATCAATATCAAAGCCCATATATTAAATTTAATCACTGCATTGAAAACTGAAGTTAATTCATGTGCTAAATGGTATAATTTACAAAGGACTTCAACGACTTGATACAATATCATCTTAGGTTAGGCAATCTAAATGATATTAAATTTTCAGTGAAATAATAAAAAAATGCCTCTAAACATTTGTAGCTCATCAGTATAATTTATATTATATTAGTATGATGATAGCTCCACATACTAGAATATAATACTACACTAATTATTAACTATAAGAATCCTATATTATATATATTTAATATAATATATATATATAATATATATAATATATATATTATATAATATATTATATAATATTAAAATTATTATATACACAATCATATATATATGTAATATATATATATAATATATAATACTAATATATATACTATTATATAATAATTAATGATTATAATGATTAATTCTTTTAAATTTTTTCAGCATTTCTTTTATTAAATGATTTTAAGCAACCCAGATATAGATAATTATCCGTTATAATGACAGAATTAAATTTGACTTGATTTGCCAATATCATTAAATATATTTATTTGAACTTCAATTTTTAGGTGCAGTGTGGGCGTTAAGTAACTCTTACATATATATTTACATTTTGTATTAAAACAATCGCTACGCAATATATAATTATTCAGATTAAACTGTAAACAATTTTCTATACTCGCATAGCATTAATAATTATTTGAATTTTCCTAACAATGAAATATTGAACTTCATTAGTTAGTCTCATAAAATATAAATAGGGACCTTTATGTATGCAGCAAGGTCATTTTTTCATATACTCTAATATATTAAATCCCCTAGAAACACGTTTACCTATACAACATAAAACCAGCAGGAGTATAGTGAGAGGAAATTAAAGAGCGTCAACTACTATTCCTACGTATAGAGAGCCTAATATGCTGCGAACAAGATAGAGTACCCTCGCAGCTTCTCCTCCCAGCATAATTTTTAAAGTTCCCAAAATATTGGGTAAAGAGAAAATTACTGATCGAAACTGTATATACCTATGGTTATATAACCAGAAATTATCTTTCTATAATTTCCTAGATCTCTAAACTTCAAGCCCCACGTTTTGTCAAATATAAGAAATCATTTACGAGTGTTTAGAGGTAAATTTGATTTGATCGCTGTGATTAGCGACGTTACTTTTAACATTAAAGATGGTGTTTTTAATATAATTATTTATACATTTGATGTACTGCAGTATATCTTAAGAATATTGTCAATCAATAGAGGTTTAAAGTAATTCATTTGAGCTCTATTTTTATAAAGTTTATTGTGTATAATATAATAATATTTATAAAAAATTTAAATAACACTCATTATTAAACCACTGCATGTATCATTCACTTGGGAAAATAATTGGAAATTTAAAATAATTGTACTTTCAAAGTATTAAGATTTTTGAAATCTTTTATGTTTATACAATCTATGTTGATGTCTTTTTATTTTATTTTTTCCTTTATTTTTAAAATGATGAACTCTAATAATTTCACATACTTGATCTGGATTAGGTTGAACACACAAACTTGGGACATGGAATCATTGACAATGTATTTTCTGCGTTGATATACTTTGTTTAAGATAGATAGATACAATAAATTAAGAGAAAATTGGAAAATAGTTCGTGTGTTTGTATAGTGTTTCGAAATCTTGCTTTTTTTTTTTTTTTCCCCTCTTTCTCCCCTTCCCACGTATTTTTTTGGTAATTGAAAATTCAAGAGCCAATTTCAAAAGGGTGAAAAACTATTAATTTATTTGCAATTGACGATGGATTTAATGTAAATTTCCTCTGCACTTTATAAGTTATTGCATGAGAGCTAGTTAGAAGCAAATGCTGGCACGAAAAACTACTTAGATTAAAGCTTTAATTGCACTTTAAAAATTAATCATTTCCTTAAAATTAAAATCGAAAAATTATTAAAATGATAATACTCAATTATAATGACATATATATAATGATATATATATATTTAATATATTATATATTAAATGATATACTCATATTACTAAAATATATCTTATGATTATAAAGATATTATTATCGATATTATATATTAATATAAATAATATATATATATATAATATAAATTATAATATATATAAAACATAATAAGAAATTAATATCGTAATAATAAATTAACTTTCATTGTACAATTCATGTTGAATTATTGATTTTATACAGCAAAATCCTTTGTCAAGACATTTTCATATATGTAATGTCTAAATTAGTGTTGGGCACATTTGAAATGTGGAAAGGGACTAGCAGGGTAGTGTATAATGGAGATGTATGAATTAATGCACAAGAACTCAGCATAGCTGACATATTTCTTAGTAAAAACTGGCAGAAGAGTCCATGAAAATAATAGAGGTATTTGAGACTAGAGGTCCTTCTGATTGATAATAGACCAAGTTATACTTATTTAATATATTATATATTAATTCGATTATTATTCTTATTATTATATTATTTATCTAATTGAAATGAAAAGAATGTTTATATATTGATTTATTAATAGTGAAAGGTAAACTTTCCACCGCGATTCTCAATTCTTTCACGAAGAGAGCAATAAGAGCCTCATTTCCTTTCTCTCAAGCTTTTTCCCCCCTCTGCACCGAATAAGATAAATGTGAACGATTAACAGACTACAAATATAAGCATCAGCGTCTCTAACTTGTATGAATGGTATTTTGATTAGAATGGTTAATCTGCAAAATTAACAGCATATAATGAATTTGACTGGCAATTAGACAGTTCTTAGGTATTAACGAGCATATTCAAGGCGGCTTAATAATTTTCCACAAATTGTAGCGAGGTAGAATAACCACACATTATAATTATAAATATTATGTAACCAAGATGGAATAATAATCCGCGTACTAATAGAAGCTAGTCAATTTAACACTGTTAGTACACGTACACTGCAAAAATACATCAAATAGCTTGTACAGGACAAAGTGAGAAAAAGTATCCGATTCGGCGAGACAAGAATAAGCCAATAATATTAATCTAACCGACGGTTGAATATAGGACCAAATTATAATATATGAAACGTGAGAGAGCTCGAATTCACACCTTTAAATGGCCAATGAAAATTTTAATGTGTTAACTAATATTTAACTCAGATATGCAAGGAAATATTAATTGAATAGCTGAGGAGGTGGATTAAGTTTAAAAGGCAAAATTCTTTAGACCGTCTATGATCCACATAGGGGATAAACGTTTTGATCTATTAAAGCACAGAAGAAGATTAAATTATAGGCCAACAAATTTTTTAGAGTCATAAATGACAACATTATCTAAAGCACAGGAAGTAATATAAAGCAACTGCACTGTCACTGTTAACACTAACACTACTGACATGTATTTGGTAATATCTCATTTACAGATAGAACAGATAACCATACCAGTAGTTGAAACTCTTTAGCTGGGGAAATTGCACAGTAGCCCATGTTTAACCTGATAAAGTCAATGTCTGAGATTCTTTAATTTTAGATTTAAATGGACAAAAATTCCGTGAAAGATGGGGGGAGGGAAAGTGAGAATGGTGCGGTGCAATATTTTTTTGGCACTATGTTTATCCAGAGGTCAGGATTTTCCTCAGAAGTTCAAGATCTCACACAAAAAGGCTGTTTTCATGAACTAGGAATTAAACACAACACTATCAATAGGGAATCGTTGGAGTCCGATAGTTAGATAGTCACATAAATTGATTTGGAATTTCCCGTTAAACAGCTAAAAGTACAATATTAGGCAATGGGAAAATTGAGCGTGCATAAAATCGGATTGACAATCATCTGTCATTATAATAAGGCGTAAATGCTGGGATGTTGAGGGAACTAAAAGTAGAATTTTTAAGCATTAAAAATCATAATGAAATTTATTCAAATTTTGGCATTTAAATAAAATGAACAGAAAATGAGGTGAGAGGAAGAATAAATTTTATTTATGTTTTTATGATCTTAAAATAGGTATATAAGATTAATAGGAAAGTTTCATAGTAGTTTTGTAGTAGATTATAAATGAATGTTTGACGATAAAGGGAAGCCTTGTGTTAGAATAAATGGAGTTGAAATGTATTGGTTTAATATTAATAACAGAGTGAGGCGATGTTATATCTCCTGGTTACTCAATTGTAAAAGATGGGGGTTAAGAAA
Source organism: Trachelipus rathkii (assembly GCA_015478945.1). Classification (NCBI taxonomy): domain Eukaryota; kingdom Metazoa; phylum Arthropoda; class Malacostraca; order Isopoda; family Trachelipodidae; genus Trachelipus; species Trachelipus rathkii. The sequence continues at coordinate 11,562 of JABUQX010117450.1, read as the reverse complement.
AAGAAGATAGGTGGAGTGGCAGAGGAAGGTGTTAGACTGATATAGAATGGAAGAGAGTGTAGGGTGCCCCACCCATTATAGATGTCATTGGTGATTTGTAGGCGAGTTTGAGAGATTGTAGATTTGGTAGGGTGTGTAAAGGAGGGATTTGGGAAAACGCGAGATAAAGGTCTTCATCTGTTTTCCGCTGTAATCAGTCTTCCTTTAATAACATCTGCACCTGAGACTGCGTGAAAGGCGGGACTGGATGGGTTCTCTCCCCAGTTTTTGCTTCCTTAGAGTGAAGTGGGCCTGCCCGTGAGTGGTAGTGTCCCTAATATATATATATACCATATATATATTATTAAGAGCATATATGAGTATATATATACTGCATACACATATATATGAAGGTTATATATATTTGTTATATATATATATATATATATATGATATATATATATATATAACGGTATATATATTTACACGGTATATATTATATATTATTAAAAGCTGCCATTGCTGATTTTTAACAGAGTGTACTTAGAGATCCTCATAACTATTCAAGCTGTTTAAGTGTAGGAACTGGGGCATTAGGAATTCCTTCTGGAAGGAATAGCCCATCAGTAAGCTTTAACTCATCACAGGATTGCAAAGACGATGATATAACTACAGACGGAATATTTCATACCACAAATAGTCCCTCCATAAAACGACGTAAAAGAGCCTCTGGTGCCCCTGTTGTCTCTCAGGCAGATAATTCTTCTAGTCATAATACAGGTACTTAATATATTTTCTTATACAGGCTATATTTCAAGATTCATGTTATATATAATGCAAGTAAATGCTAATTAGGTTAAGATAGATAGATAGAGAAAATTATTTCCAGATAATTTGACTGGAGAAGGCCTTATAGATAGTGGAAGTGACCGAGTAAATATGAGTGGTGATCATAGTATAGAAATGGACGACGATCATAGAAGAGAAATGAAATCAGAACCTTCTGAAGCTCTAGGAGATGTTTATGTAGAGTCTTCTGACATAGGAACCGATCACAGTCAGCACTCAGAAGGTGAAGTCTTTATTCATTTTAAAATAAATTTTAATTATGTTTTTGAATAACATTCATAAGAATTATAATATCTAATTTAAAGTATGTTACAACAAAAAGAAACACCTTAACGATAGGGAAATGTCTTCTAAAGATATTTGCTCATTGTTTAGGCTGTTTTTGAATGTGAACTGTTTATAATGTAAAATAAAAAATCTCTCTTTCAAAATGACATATTCAATTAATTTTTAGAAGATTTAAATATATTTTATAGTTACCATAAAAATTCTTTTAACTTTTGTAAATATTAAGAAATAATTTTCTATTTGGTAATGAAATGAGTTCAGATTAATTTAAGATCACTGAGCTTGAAAATAAGATATGAACCAAAATCCATATAGTATTGGTACTCAAATTATTAGCAATTGGTAGGAATTTCATTATGGGATTGCCCAATGTCATACTTTGGAATAGGTGTACCGGTATAGGATTATATGTGAATTGGACAAAAAAAATAGGGTTATTTTATTATGTTAGAAATGAGTTTGAAAGTTTTGAGAGGGATAAAGTATCTTTGAAGCCTACAACTAGTGATGATGATGATGATGAAAATATTAAAAAGTGTAAACTTTTAGAAAAGCAAATTTATTATGAAGAAAATTTCTAAAAACTTGGGCATTAGTTTTGGGTCAATACAGTAAATTTTTAACTGATGTTTATCACATAAGAATTGTGTCAGTCAAATTTAGAGTAAAGCGAATATTGTGTTTCTTCTGTTAATCTTAAATCCAATGAAAATCATGCAGCATGCATACATGCTCAATCTTGAACTCTGGCCTTCTTCGACTAAATCTATCTTTCCTCATAATCCATGGTTCGATCGTGCTTGTTCTCTGGCCATTCAGGCTAGAGACAGTGCAGTGCGCATCGGTTCTCTTATCATCTGCTAATTTTCATTCATCTCTAAATAAGCCAGGATACACCTTACGTGAGTAAAGTGACTTCATTAAAACAAAAAGACCTCCTTGGTTCTACCAATAAATATTCTACTTCTGCCAAAACATCTCAAAGTAACTTCTGTAATCTACCTTTCTCTTATTCTGTCTGATGGGTTCACAGACATCCAACTGAAAAGGCCAATCTCTTCAACCTCTTACTTACTATAACTTAACCCTAGACGATTCTGGCATTCCTTTTCCTTTTCAGGCCCCTGGTGGCTACCTGTGGATTTCATTTGACCGCATGTGCTCCTGAAATCTATGAACATTAAGTAGGTGGGTGGCCCAGATGGCATTACTCCTCTTTTTGAGGGAGTGTGCTTCCGAGCTGACCCAGCCCCTCTTTCAACTATATTCTCTATGCCTCAATACTAGCACTTTTCCTCAGTAGTGGAAGCGCGCATATGTCCCAACCTATTCTGGAGAAAGGTAGCCGCTCTGATTATTCCAACTGTCGCCCTTTTAGCTCTCACTTGTATTCTTATCTAAGATCTTTGAAACCTCAATAACTCATTTCCTTAGATCATCTAGAATTCATTCTTCTTTCCGATCGCCAGTATGGATTTCGATGCTCGAGGTCTACTGGCAATATACTTTCCTATCTAACCGATTTATGATTTTCCGCTCTTAGAAACTGCAGGGAGAGTTGAATGATGGTGCTTGACCTATCCAAACAATTTGACCGGGTATGACACACGTCTCTGATCTCCTTCCCCTCCTTTGGGTTTCCTCCTCTGCTTACTTATTTCTGCTTTCTTTCAACGTCAATATCGGGCCAAGTTGTTGATGGGGCGACTTTTTGCGTCATTAATGGTGGCTTCAGGTGTTCTGGTCTTATCTCTTACGTTATTCCTACTTTACTTTAATGAGCTCACCTGCACATCTAACTCTTCACTCATATGCCAATGACTCGACTCTGTTCTTCAACTCATTTCCAAATTGGGTTCTTCTTGAACTGGGCTACTGGCTCTCTGATCTGAAGAGAGTCTTCCTGTGGGCCTAACTAGCTTTTTATGAAATTCAATTCTTTAAACCCCAATCTCTACAAATCTCCCTCTCTCTCAAGACACCTAGCTTTTCCCATTCCTTCCAGCGTAGTTCTCCTGTTCCTCCAGTTGACAATATAAAAAAATACCTTAAATTCATTCACAACGGTTGGCAGACACTTCAAAAATTGACTTTTTTTTCCTTAGTTACCCACAAATACAAGTGTATCATCCGTCTTTTGTATTACCATATCTAAGGGGGCTCCTATTTAAACCAGTTTTGTAGATAGATCGAGTCAAAAGCCAAAGTACTATTAAACTGTTCTGTACTTTACCAGTTCACTTAACCCTTGTTTTTTCGCGTGATAGTGCTTATTCTCTTTTTTCTAGAGAAAACGGCAGTGACAGCGGATCGAGAACTACCACCAGTTACCGTCACCTTTACGATGTCCCGGCAGCACATAAAAGTTAAAGTCTGTACATGAGTTTTGTGTTGACATTAGTAACTCCAGGCTGGCTCTGCTGTGAAGCTTCCTTCTTTGCTGCCACCTCTGTTCTGAGAAATTTTCTTCCACTTTTCTGTGTTTCTTGCAAAAAAGCTGCATTTAATCTCTCGCTTCAGTTAGTGTCTGTGCTCATCTTGCAATTTCGTCTCAGATGGTAAAATTTTATGGTGGCTATAAACCCCTCCTTGAATAGGTTCGCCCGTGAGTGGTGACCAATATATATATATATATATATATATATAGCAGTATATATATATATTTATATATATATATATATATATATATAATATATATATATATATATATATATATATACATATTAGCGTTATATCTTCATCTTCCTTTTGGAGCTCCAGGATTGGCAAGTGTAGGCCGCATCGGGAAGAAACAGTAGAAGAACAGACAAAAGTTCAAAGAAAGCCCAGCCTAGCGCCCCCCTGTACCATTAATTATGAGAACTCATCGCAGTCAAAAATCCATCATAGAGCTTCATGGGGACCGCGATGGACCCTACCGTGGTATATCGTCAATGTATGGTTCATCCCTTGGTCCAGGTGGTCCACAACCATAAACCCTCACAAAATCTTCTATTAGCTCCACTCCTGTTATATTACCTTTCTTCTCAGCCTCACCAAACTCACATTTTCCTTCAACATTTGTTTACTGACTCATCTAATTTTTACCAGTCTCCCAGCCGGTTGGTTCCCAACACACTGCCACACATCCGCAACTCTAAATCCTGGACTATCTTCATCCTTTCCACATGACCAAACCATCTCAACATACTTTCATTTATTCTCTTAGCTTACTCCTTTCTTCACACCACAAACCCAAACACTATCTCATTTGGCAATTCTTTTCATGCACTTAGCACACACCTCCTGGTGATTAGTCCATCTGAACGCATTGAACTTTAGATCTATACTTCTTATTCCAGACCATAGTCTCAATTACTATTCAATAACACAGGTAACAACATACCTCATGTAAGATCCTAGACACTCAAGACTTAGTCCTTTACATTCACCAACGATTTATTTGCGCACCAGCCACCTTTCTGCCATTCACAACTTTCCTACTACACTGCATCATCTGCTCCCTTTTCATCCAACATACCTGAAGATTGGAACCAGACACTTGTTCCAGCGGTTCACCATCTAACACACTTCACACTGAGGACTGTCCTCACCAACCATAACCTTACTCTTATCTACTTTACTAATCCCTCCTTTTACACACCTTGCCAAATCCTCTACCAATCCTCTCAAAATCCTCTGTAGATTCACCACACAAACCAAAATCATCCTGCATATAATACGTAGGCACCCTCCACTATTTCCATTCTAGGCAGAGAAGAGTATAAGAAAGTTATATATATATATATATATATTTATATATATATATATATATATATATATATATATATATATATATATATATATATAGCATATATATATATATATATATATACATATATATATATATATATATATATATACATATATAGTTAAGGTTGCTATATATATATCTCTACAGGAATGCTAATGCAGTGTTCGGAGAAGGTCGTGATCGCCGTAAACGCCCTTCTATCTTTCGGCGAAATTGTAACTGGGTAGTGGAAAGAGCGGAATGTCAGAGGAATAAATGTTGAGGACAGAGAGAGAGGTGATGGATGTATTTAGCAAGGGTGCTCGCTGTGATCGAAACAAAGATGAAAGGAAACGAAGAAAATAAGTGGTGTGGTGAAATGTGTAAAAAGCTGGTGTGGAAAAGAATGAGAGAGGGAGAGAAGGAGTTGCAATTTTGATGAGTGACCCGTGGTACAAAGCTATGGATTCCTTGAGTGTAAGGAGTCCTAGAATTTTAATGGTTAAATTTAAGTTTTAAATGGTAAGTGTGGTTGTGACGTATGGTCCATCTAGAAACGTGCTAAAGAGTTAACATTTTTTTGGGATAATCTAACATGTTCTGATGGGGTAGAGTAGGAGCTTCAGATTTGTTAGTTTTGGGGACCTGAAATGGCTGGGATAGGTGACCAAAAGCGGATGGTATAAACAGGTTTAGAGTGGGAGAAAATGAGAAATATAGGAAGGTGATTGATTTCTCTGAGGAGAGAGATATGTGTGTGTAAGTAATACTTTAAACACAAGAGTATCCATATACTCAGAGTTGGTGGTAAGAGAGATGTAGTAATTTGAAGCTTTAGTATAGATTGATTTAGTGTTGGTGAAGAAGGAGATGTTAGCAAGGGTTAGATGTTTGCAAAATCCAACAGTTAGGGAAATGTGGGATCATTTTAATCGCTGGTTGTTCCCATGTAAAATTGGAGTTAGTGGGGCTTGAGAGAAGGTGATACGAAAGTAAAGTAGGTAAAATTAAGAGGAGAAGTTAAGTGAGCAAGATGGGATATTAAAAGAAGAGGTCACTCAGAATGGTTTTGAGCACGTGAACAAGTTGATACTGAACAAACCTGGGGGCAAATGAAGGAAGCAAAAGGTAGTAAAGGAAAGTGGCTGTGGATGCGCTAAAGTAGGAAGTAAGAAATGTTAACAGTGAGTGGTGGTAAGAGGTGAAGAAATGTGTTAAAGGTAAAAAGAAGCGTGGCTGAATGTACAGCAAATGATGAAGACCAAAAGAAAAAGATGCTTGGAATTACAAGGAGGAAAAAAACAATACTAAAAGGTGCATACGTAGGAGAAAACAAGAGGTAAATGCACAGTTTGGAAGGAGGATGATTAAGGGAATAGAACATTTGGAAGGAAGGAAAGGTTAAGAATGAGAAGAAGGAATCTGCTTAGAATAATGAATAGAGCTGAAGTTTGTAAACTGATGAAATGTATGAGTGAGTGTGTGAAAGAATGACAAAATCAATAATATTAATAGGTACGAAGAGGTGATAGTGAATGTGTGTGGGTTTGATGGTGCAAGAAGGAATAGGTATTTGGGGATGAGTAAGATAGCAGTGTTGAATGGTAAATCTGGTAGGTATAGATGAATTATTGGTGAATGATCAGAACTGAGGCATGGTGGATGATTGATTGAAGTTGTGTAATAAAGGTTTATAGAGGGTATAGTTCCAAGGGGATTGAGGAGATAGGTCAAAAATATAAGGGTAAGGGAGAAAGGGGGAACTGTAGAAATTTTATAGGGAATAAGTTTATTGAGTATTGTAGGGAAGGTATATGCTAGTATTTTGGTAAAGAAAGCGTCGAGTGACTGAAGGACTGATTGTGAAGAACAGGGATGTGTTTAGGAGTGGTAGAGGATGTGTGGATCAAATCTTGATATTGAAACAAATGATGAGAAAATGAGGGAGAAGAATTGTATTTAGGTTTTATGGACGTTAAACAGGCGTATGATAGAGTTAATAGGAAGCGTTATGTAGGTGTTATGACAGTAGGTTGGTGGTAGGTCATCGTGGACCATATGTACACGATAGTGAAGCAAGAACAATGTGTCAGATTGGTTTAGATTAATAAAGGAGAATATAGGGTTGTGTTATACCTCTTTGGTTATTCAATTAGAAGATAATAGAGAAAGAATTCGAGGGGGACATGGTAAATGAAAGTTAGAACAGGAAGGGATGATGGAGGGGTGTTCCTCAACGCTATATGGTTGGACTAGTTCTTATAACTAAGAGAGTTTGTAGAGAGATTTGGCAGGGTGTGTAAATGAGGGGCTTAAAGTAAACGTGGATAAGAGCAAGGTTATGGTTGTGGGAGAGGACACTTCAGTGTGAAGTTATGTTAGATGGTGAGCAGCTAGAACAAGTGTCTGAGTTAAAATATAGGTGTGTGTTGGATGAGAAGGGAACGGACGATGCAGAGTGGAGTAGTAGAAAAGCTGTGAATGGCAGGAAGGTGACAGGTGCAATTTCGTTGGTGAATGCAAGGGACTAAGTCTTGAGTGTGCTAGGGCCCACATGAGAAAGAAGAGTACTGTAGTGTTATTGTATGCAGTGATCTTGTCTGAACAAGAAGTATAGACTAAAGTTCAATGTTCAGATGGACAATCTGTGGGTGTGCTGGTGGAGAAGGATAAAGAGGTGAATGAAACGTTAGAGAGTGGTGTGGTGTGAAGAAAGGGGTAAATGAGAGAATAAATGAAAAAGTATGTTGAGATGGTTTGGTCATGGAAAGGATGAATGAAAGCCGGTTGGTTAAGCGATGTATAGTGAGAGTGTGTTGGGAACCGACCGGCTGGGAGACTGAAGAGAAAGTGGATTGAGCCAGTAATGAATGTCTGAAGGAGAGAATGTGAGTTTGGTAGAGTGAGAGTAAGGGTGGGCGATAAGAGAATGGCGGGGCTTTATGGGGTTATCGGTTGTGGCCCACTGGGCCAGGATGAACCCTTACATTGACGTTTTACCATAGTGAGGATCCGTCATCCCAAGGATGCTCTAGGTGATTTCTTCTGTCTGTGACGAGCTCACACTAATTAATGGTACAGAGGGGGCGGTAAGGCTATTGGGGCTTTCTTCGACGTTTGTCATGTTCTCCTACTGCTTTCTTTCCGATGCTTGTACAGCACCTAACCCCCAATCTTGGGGCAAAGAAGAAGGTGAAGAAAGAAAGAAAGAAATATAAAGAAAGAAATATATATATATAGTATAGTATATATATATATATATATATATATAGTTATAGTATATATATATATATATATATATATATATATATATATATATATATATATATATATATATAGAGCATATTTTTTTTTTTTTTTGCAGTTGTCACTACCACTCACGGCAGAGCCTATTCAAGGAGGGTGTTAAGCACGCCTCAGAATCGAACTACTAACGCAAATTACGCAGATGAGCAGACGCAGGCTTCGAAGTGGGGGAGATTAAATTCAGTAGGAAAACAGAAGATGGAAGAATTTTACAGAACAGAGGTGGCAGGGAAAGAAGAAGCACCGCAGCGAACTAGTCTGAAGTACCAATATCAACACAAACTCATGCGCCACAGCACCTCTTGTACTACGAGGGCGACAAAGGTGGTGGTGGCTGTGCGATAAAGTTCCCTGAGACCTGCCACTACGGTACCATAGGTGTGCAGAGATAAGCACCAAACATCGCCCCGCAAAGATAGAGGGTCATGGGAACTGGAAGTAGAACAGTTTATAAGCCTTTGGCCTTTGACTGACCCTATCTAAAAGCCGGGTGAAACCAGGCCCCCCCCTGATATAGAACAGTACCCCATACAAGGGCGGATGAGGCCCTTGTATAGCTGGAGCAACTGAGAAGAGGGAAAAAAGCCCTGCAGTCTAAAACAGAACTCCTGAAGCTTTGAGGCCGTCTTAGCAACCATTTTGAGATGTGAGGTTTCAAAGACATTTTTTTGTTTATGTTAAGTGTCATGGATGTTATTGTCAATAGGAGACGTAGAGAGAACCGTCGAAAGAGAGGCAGGAAAGTTAAAGAAAGTCTTAGAGAGGGAGATTGTGAAGTTGAGCTTTTAAAGAATTGAATTTCTCTTAAGGTTCAGACGACCCCACCCGGAAATTTTATCCAGATCAGCATTAGAACTGGAAAGATTAAGACGAGAGGCAATTCTGAAGTAAAAGAAGGTTGAGCATTGAAATGGAGTTGAAGAATAAGGGTTTATCATCGGCATATGAGAATAGAGTTAGAGTGCAGAGAAGACTGCTAGTTTGCGCAGGGAATAAAGAGGGAGATAAGAAGTAGAACCTATGGAACACCAACTATTAACAGAAAAGGAAGAAGAAGTCGCCCCATCAACAACAGCCGATATTGAGCGATGTGAAAGAAAACATAAGCAAGTAAAGAGAAGGAGGAAACCCAAAAGGAGGGAGTTGAGAGAGTGACGCAAAAGCCAAGGGACCTGGTCGTAATGTTTGATATGCCTGAGCGCCACCACAAGTCTCCCGGTTCTAAGGGCGGAAACCATAAACTGGGAAAGATAGGTGATATCGCCAGTAGACCTCGAGCGCCGAAAGCCGTACCATGATCGGAAGAAGTAATGAGATCCTAGACAGACTAAGAAATGAAGAAGTTGAGAAGAGTTTCAAAGTTCTTATTGAGGAATACAAGTGAGCTATAGGGAAGACAGGTTAGAAGATCAGAGCGCTCTTTTTCGAATAGGGTTGATGTAAGTGTGCTTCCAAACACTGAGGGAAAGTAAGTAGTAATATATTGCTGGGAGAATATAGTTGAAACTAGTGGGGCGGGAGTAGCACGGAAAGCACACCCCTCAAAACTGGGGAGGGAATGTCATCCGGGTCCACCCGCCTTCCTAATCGTTCGCCGTGGAGCCCATGCACCTGATCGAATGTAATCACAGGCAAAAGGCATAGGACAATCTGAGAGGAGAAGGAGGAGGATGAGGAATGCTTGTAATCGTCCAGGGTTGGAAGGAGGAGTCAGGAGTACCGAAGAGATTATATCTTTTCAGTTGGAGAATTAGCAACAGAACCATCAGAGCTAATAAAAGAGGAAAAAAGACAGATTTACAGAAGTTGTTAGAGATAGTTTTGGCAAGAGGCCAAGATTGTCAGAGAACCAGGAGGTTAGCGTACTTGCTTAATGAAAGCCTGTCAGAAGAGTATCCCTGCAACGATTTCTAGCAGAATGAAATTTAGCAAGAGGATAGAATAACGAGAATTTTTCCACTCCCGATACAAAAACCATCTGAAATGGCTGAGAAACAAGCAACACTGAACCATGGACAGAGGAGGAGAAATATTTAGTCGAAGGAATGAACCTGCTCATCCTATCAACGATACAGCTCCTACCTTATCGGCAGAAGTCGAAGCGTCACCAGAGACAAAGCAGTCACCCCAAAGCTAGCGTAGAAGCAACGCAATGCTCCCACCGGCCCCACTGGGTGCTAGAAAACGAGTAGGGCAGATGATTGTTGAGAAAGTACAAATTAAGAGACATAAGGTTGTGGTCAGATTACTACAGATGGAGTGGTGTATTTAAGAGAGGCTGACCAATGGTGTGAAACATAGGTCATGGAACAAGAATTGGTCAGACCATCCGGGAATGTGTGTGTCTCTGAATTAGTTGCTCCAGATCGTTGGAAATACTGAATGATTCGGCCTCCTCCTCCCCACCTAAATCAGGATGAGAGGAACCAAACTATCTGCAAGTTATGTACATTGAAATCCCCAAATAGAGGACCCTTATTTGAATGAGTAAGATAGAAAACAGTCTCTGGGAGAAGTAGTGGTAATCGTGGTGTGAAAGTCTGTTCTGTTAGGAGAACAGTAGCAGAAGCACAAGATTATTGTAGTAGAAGGAAGAAAGATTTTGGCCACAGAATATCAGTGAGATCCAAGATCCACGAGACGTTAGCTGGGAGGTTTTATGTTTACATAGCAATATTACCCACCCTTCAGACGGAAATTATGAAATAAGTTAGAGTTGGACATAATTAAACGAGTCAGAGGATGAATTCTTAGCCATCTGGGTCCCAGACAAGAGCAAAAGATTAGTTAGAGTTAGAGAGGTGGTGGTTCCACGGATGCAAAGTTAGAGTGCAAGCCATTGTTGGGTAAAGTCAAATGAAAGCCCGCGCCTGCGCAACTGCCATCATACACGCAATAATAAGCTCAAACAACAAAAAGAGCAACAGATAGAAACAAATAGGACAAACCCAAAAAGAAACGAGGATAAAGCTACTGTAAGCTAAAACCTGTAGGTGAAAATACGTTGTCCTATTTACAGTAAATACTCCAAATATGAATAACTAGAAAAGTTCAAAACGCTCGCACACTCACACTCTCTCAAAAATTGAATACAAAGAAAAAAATACCATTGATCAACTAAAAAAGTGGAAAAACTGTATAAATTATAATAATGGATATTCAAATACGTAAACGCCAAAAAATATTAAAAGAAAATAAAATAAAAATAAAAACATAAACCTATACTAGCTAAACTACGTATTGCTTTCAACTGCCAATCCTAAAAACCAACTATAAGTATCTAACTGAAGCGGCGCACGAAAACGCGAAAGCGTTTCACTGATAACGCGGAAACGGTTAAACACCCAAATCCGATTAACAGCATACCG
>JABUQX010117449.1:0-20043 GCA_015478945.1 Trachelipus rathkii | reverse complement strand
ATAAGATTACACCTAACTATGTTTATTTTTTTTTTTTTTTTTTAATCCCCTTGGTAATGTAACACCTCTATTTGATTTACTGATTTTACTGTTTGTAAGGATTTAATTTAATAATATGTGAGTTAACAGCCAGAAAAGAATGAGTTAAAGCAGTAAAGCAGTAAAGCAGTTTAAAGCAGTAAACAAAGAAATACTAATCCCTTTGTTGCATGGTAACACCTCTATTGATTTACTATTTACTGCTTTAAGGTATGTAAAGTATATGTTTGTAATAAAAATTTCGTACAATTGTTGTAAAAATGAATGACTCTCATGAGTTATATGTGAAAAGAAAATTTTTGATATAGTTTATATTGGTATCAAACTATGAATATATGAGTTAAAGTAATGAGGTAACTTGATGAGTTAACAGTTTTAGGTTCGCGAAAATTTTTTAATAAAAAGTTTTAAGTATGAAAAAAATGAAGACTCATATATAGATATATTTTTCATTCGCGGGTGGTAAATGTGCCGGCGGGCACACGCGCGGGCGGGAACGCGCGGTGTCCCCTTGGGTGCGCGGAAGCGGCATGCTGCGCTTCCTGGTTATCAGGCTTATGACCGTAGAAAACATCATATGTATTAGCTCTGTTCTATGATGAAGGTAGAAAAGGCTGGAAAAGGTTAGAAATGCATCAAGGCGTGCGTGCACCATCAATCTCAAAGTTAAAGCATGCAATGCGTGAGACATCAATGCTGAGCCATCAAAGTTGAGCATCAAAGTTGAGGCATCATAATATCGAGTGTGTAAGGAAAGGTGTATCTGTGTGTGTGAGGAGGTAAGTGTATATGGCTAGTGATAGAGTGCTATGGCTAGTGTAAGCCGCTTATGAAGTGTCATAGGTGTGTATATATGTAAGTGAAAAGTGTCTATGTTTAGTGTGATGAAGTGTAATGGGCTTAGTGTACATGTACGTATGGAGAGTGTAATGCTTAGAAGTGTCATTAGTGTGTATGAAGGTCATAGTGAATGTGTGTTTATGAGTTCGATAGTGTGATGTGTAGGTGTTGGGTGCAATCAATATATATAATCATATTATATATATATATATATATATAATATATATAAATAATATAATATTATATATTATATATAATATACTATATAATGATATTAATATAGATGATATATATATATATAGGCTCATTAAGTATAGAAAAAACCAATCTTCATACGTAGGAAAGCATCCTAGCAGCTTAATTATTACACCAATCGAGTTCCTCATACCTTATGAACCTAGGGGTAGACACCCAAATTAGGGCTATTCTAGGCTCAGGGGAGGCTAGAAAAGGCTTGAAAAAAGTGGCTCTCAGTTGGCACTATGTGGCACTCAGTTGGCACTATGTGCACTCACTTGGCACTCATTGGCACTCACCTTGCACTCACCTGGCACTCATAGAAACCAATAGAAAACTACTAATAGAACATCCCTTAGATACTCTTACGTGTGATTGGAACGCCATCAAAGTTGAGCCGACCGTCAATTAAATCTGAAGTCATCAAAGCTAAATCATTGTGCCAATATTGATGCCAACAAAGAGACGTCATCAAGAATGAGTCATCAATAATGCTTGAGTCCATGCAAAGATGAACCATCAAAAGTAACGAACCATCAAAGATGAACCATCAAGTTAGGTGTCATCCCAAAGATGACGTCATCAAAAAAAGCTACAAGGTCAAAAAAGCTACAAGCCAAAAAATTGTTCCCTGGAATACAAAAGGGTTGACCGAAAATTGGTTCTCAAAATTGCCCCCTGGAACGACCAAAGGTTGGCCTAAAAATTTGGTTGCGAAAAATTAGGTGATGGCCAAAAAATTAGGAGATGGCCAAAAAATTGACCCAGTGGAAGACCAAAGGGTGCAGTGTGTTGTACGTGTGTAGAAGTGGTAAATGCAAGTGTGGTGGAAGTATCTATGAGGGGAGGGTAAGTGTCATGGTGAATGGTGCATAAGTGTAACTTTGTGTGTGTGTGTGTGTGTGGTGTGTGTGTGTTGGTGTGTGTGTGGGTGCTGGTGTGTGTGCGCGCGCGTGTGTGTAAGGTGTGTAGGCGTGAGTGTGGGTGTAGGTGAGCACGTGTTCGCATATATATAAATATATATACTATATATTATATTATATATAATATAATTATAAATATATATATATATATATATATATATATATATATATATAAATATATATATATATATATATATACGTAGCCACGTGGGTGTGTTGTGTGTGGTGTGTGCTGTTTGGGGTACGACCGCAAGGAAATAAGTTGGACAGATCCAAACAGGTCAGATACCTACATGACCTCATGTTAGCTCAGTTACCTACCAAAGGCAAGGTGGCAGGTACCTGTATGTGCTCAAGATAATCTCTACTAAGACCTCCACTGATCTTTAAGAATGGTCAATTTCAACCCGAGCTCAAGATAATCCCTACTAAATCCCTCACTGCAACCCTTAAAAATGGTCTCAATTTCAGCCCTGATACGCCTATCAGCCGAAATATCAAAGCCCAACCGAAATATCCAGCCAAAAACATCAAAAACGGGCTAAGCCGCCTAAAGGTGGGTCAAAATAGGCGGCAAGACGTACGACGGATGCTCGCATCCGTCAGCAACCCCTTTTCCGAAGCGCAGTCAAAAAGAGTCAAGGCCAAAAAAGGTCAAGCCAAAAAAAGTCACGGCCCGTAAAATTTGGCTCAAAAAATTCGGGTGGCCCAAATTTAGGGTGGGTAAAAGAGGCCTACGGGTATTAGTCAGAGGGGTAAAAGAGAGACCGTGCTCCAAAATATCCCCTCACTACTACTGTGGTTCCATGTTTCCCCCAGGGAGCTTCAGCACGAGCCAGAAGGAGTTGAAAATTTTCAGAGCCATAGTTGCCAAGTTTATTTTTAGTTAAGAACTACTGAGCTAGTTATATATATATATATTATATATATATAATAATATGATATATATATAAATATATTATATATATATATATATATATATATATATATATATATATATATATAATTATATATAAAATATATATAATATATATATTATTATAAATATAATATATAAAATATATATATATATTATATAGATATATATAAATATAATATATATAAATATATATATATAAAATATATATATATATATATCATATATATAATATATATAATATAATAAATATATAATATAATATATATATATATATATAATATATATATATATAATTATATATATAAATTATATTATAATATATAATATATATATATAATATTATAAGTTTGACACGTTGGGTTTTTAGAATGATACAAGTTGCCCACGCTTCTAAGTTCTAACTTTTAAGGGTAAAAAAAATGCTTTTAGTGTCCTTTGCTTAGTCCGCCTTTTAAAAAATTGTTGCGCCTATGCGCCTGCGCCTACAAATTGATAGTGCGCCATAGGCGCATAGGACGCAACTCTGTGGCGCAACGCCCAGCTCTGATATAATATATATATATTATATATATATATAATATAAATATATATATATAATATATATATATATATATATACTATATATATATATATATATATATATATATGAATCTATCAAAAACCCAAACTCTCAACACCCACAAACAAAAAAACAACACAAACATCCTCGCTACACAATTTACATAGTCATAAACTTACTCACCCACTAAATATTAAAAATTAAAATAATTAAATCCATTAAGAAAATAAAATGTAACCACAATCAAACAATAGAAATAACACTAACTAACATGAAAAACCTTATAAGGACTTAAAAACTCACCAGCAACTGAACTTGACATCTCAAACATACACCTCAAACACTGTACTGACCCATTTAGCACATATATACAATAGTTCCATAATATTTAACTTTATTCCCTTCATCTGGAAAAGAGCAATTATCATCCCAAAGCTAAAACCAGGGCAAACTTTCTTGCTACTGCCCAATCTCACTACTATCCACGCTGTGTAAACAACTAGAAAAGCTCATATTGAATAAAATAAAATCACACATCCCCAAACAAAAATTTCAACATTGCTTTAAAACAAAACCACTCAACCATCTCACAAACATCATACAACCAATAGTAAACGGCTTAATTCTCAGGCCCACACAAAAACATTACCAATAGCAATCAACATCAACAAAGCTTTTGACACAGTTCCAAGACAAAACCTAATCCACAAAGTAATAAAATCAAATATCCCCACTAATTTAAAGAAATCCATATTGCACTTTCAGAGAGAACAGCACAAATATAAATCAACAACAAAAAATCACGTACAATAAACATTAAAAACGGCGTACTCCAAGGATCAATCCTATATCCTAACTTATTCAACTTATTCACTGCCGACCTATAACAACCACAAACAGACCATACAAACATAACAACCTACGAAGATGATATCACCATAGCCAACACATACACAAGAACCTAAACACAGCAACTAATCTAACCAAACAATATATCAATCAAATTCAAACTTGCCTGGCCGATAATAGAATGTCTACATCATCAAATAAATCATTTATTACTTTAATCACAACAGACCTCCAACTAGGTTCAACCAACCCCCAAATCTTCATAAACAACATCGCTATTCCTTTAGATAAAACATCCAAAATTCTTGGAGTAACACTGGACACACATTTGACTTCCACAAAACACACAGAACGCACAACAACATCAGCAAACAGAAAACCAAACATAATAAGAACTAAGAACTGACATCAATAATAATAAACAGATATCAACCACCATAGACAAACAATACATTCCCCCAACACTAAACTACGCCTCACCAATGCGGCACCCGTTTTTGACCAAGGGTTACAAAAGAAAGCTACAACAACCCAAAACAAAGAACTCAGAATTATAACAGGATAAACATCTACAACACCCCAACAACACCAACATGAAGATACAAAAATACTGCCAATAGACAAACACTTAGAAATGATCGGCACTCAGTTCTACGCTGAAACACAAACACCACAACACCCATACTACACTGCACTTTCCAACCCCATTAATCACATGTTAAAATAACCTCCATCTGCTCCAGCATTTTTATACAAAATCTGAATAGCATCCAACCTCTACAAAACAACATCTCACACACTAAAAAATACACAGGCACCTAACCGAAAGTTAATTAAGAACCGACTACCAAACAATATACTAAATACTCATCCAGAAGTAACAGCACCAAAATTCAATTCTCTTCCAATAACCATTCAGTCATTCTTGGGCAAACTAAGATGCGGCCACCACCCAAACTTGCAACATATAAATATAGGTTCAACCTCTAAGTCCGAATGACGCAAGGTTTTTCTGCATCTGCACAAGATGCAGAGAACCTGTAGCCGCCGGGAAACTGTGTCACATTGCTTCCACTTGACTGTCCGGTCTCTAATAGCAAAATCATCCACAGAGAGAAATTGTGGCAGGAGAAAGTTTCATACCTTGAGCGAAGTGTGAGGGAGGCCGGCCGAGGGGGCGGGGTAACTGAACGAGGTGTGGCCGCTATAAGAACAGGGTGGTCAGCAGTGAGAAAGGTAAAAAAAAAAACATAGGTCTTGAACTATATTCCAATTTATTTATATATTTTAATAATATATATTATATATTATACTATATATATTTATATTATTATCTTGCTATAAATAAGTTATAATATATATATATATATAAATTATATATATATTATATGATCATGTTATGAGAGACTGTCCTTTAAAAAAGATGTTAATCCGAGTATATATCGAAGCGAAGCGAGTAAATCAATTTTGTTTCCGATGTATCTTATTAGTTTACTTCGTATTGGGAGTTTTAGGCAAACAAGTGACCACTTGCAGGGCTATCAAACGAGTAAGGTGTTTCGGCGACCTTTCTTCAATGAGTGTCATGCCTTTTACGTTGATCGAATAGCACTTTATTTATCAAAAGACTCGCATCATTGGAGTTGACAGACCAAATGATTATTAAATATTTATATTATATGATATTATATATATATAATATATATATGTAGATATAATATGTGTATATATATCTATCTATTAATATATATCTTAATATTATATTAATATTATAATATATTTATATATACTGTATATATATATATAATATTATATATATATATTATATGGGCCAGCCTCTAGAAGAGCCACAATCCATATCTTACCAAAAAAACTACAACAGCTTCCGGGAGAAAAAGGATACATTGCTGGAATCCTGGCAAAATTTTACCGATGAAAGGTAAAAAAAAAAAGAATAAAAAAAAAAAAAAAAAAAAAAAAAAGAATCATTTATCTTCGAAAAGCTACAAAGCTACAGTTGAATAAAGCATGACACATACATTCTTTATTGTGTGAATCCTTGTAAATTTTTGGTTCGGAAAATGTAAAAAAAAATTAAAAAAAAAAAATTAAAACATAGAAAAAATTGGGCTATTTTGTTTTTTTTTTGGGGGGTGCCGGTAGGGAGGAGGGTTTATTGCGCGCCCTTTTCTTGGGGACATAGTATATATAGTATATTATTTGTAAAAAGGTATTTACACGGCAATTTAGGTGGGCTCGAAGCCGACGGGAACCACAGGGGGGACGGTTTTCCATGACCCCGTAGGGAGGGGCGGAGGAACCCCCGCGACACCCAATAACCAAGAGGGGGGTTCCGGAGACCCTCCCGGAAGGGGGGAATTAGTCCTACCCGTAGTTTCCCCGAAGGCCGAGAGACCCCCGACTCCTGCCATCATGCGGTATACCCTGGGGGATTCTTTAGTTAAAAAAAAAAGCAAGTATAAATTTATAGATAGCAGAAGGTCTATTTAGCGTTTTTAAACCGAGCGTAGTTAAACCATAAAAGGTCTCTAAATAGGCCTTTTCTAATCATATTACTTAATTATTAACAAATTTTTTAAATTTTCTGTTTTTTTTTTAACTATTTTTTTATCATTTAGCGCTATATCGGCCTAGTCGCAAAATTTTACGAGATTCAAACAATGTATTTCTTTTCCCGCTCCCCTCTGATTGTCATTTTTTGAGATATATTTTTTTTTTTTTTTTTGATTTTTTTTATTTTTATGTTTATATTTTTTTTTATTGTCATTCTCCTACGCAGCCAACTAAAATTGGTGAACCATGCAAACTATTTCGCAGCGGAGTAGGTCTTCTTCCTTGTTCCTTGTCAGCCTGCAAGTGTAGTTTCTTGAGTATGCGCATTTTGTGGCTCTTTCTAGAGGGTTCACTGGAAAACATAATACGTATATATATTATATATATATATATATTATTATTATTTAATCTATATATATTATTAGCTAACTCGTTGTGATGACACTAACTATTATATATTATATTATGATTTTCTAGTTATATATATGTATAATAAAAGGAATCTACAACATAATATAATATATATTATATATTTATGATATTAAATTATATTATATTCATTATATTATAAATAAATAAATATTCTAAAATAAACAAGCGAATGAGTATATTTTTATATATATATATAACTACACTAGAAGGAAGTTAACTAATAGATAATGTATGAGTAATTATATCTATATATATATAATATATATATTCATATCAGTAATATTATATAGGCCTGGTTCTGTAATAACCCACCTTTCGATATTTTTAAATCGGATATAAGCATCGGATATTGTGATTGAAAAATTTTTTACAAACAGTTTCGAGTTTTTGATATTGTATAAATATTTTTGATAAAAATAACATTACGATATTTTTACTATAGATTTTTATTACATTATGATAATTCAAATTATTTTATCTTATAAAATTTTATTTTAATAAATAAAAGTACATTTTCAATTATTATATAATATATATATATATACTATACAATATCTATTATAATATATATAATACTGTCATAGATATTGTACTTCCTAATCATACCCAAGCCTATATAGTAGTATATATATATATTTATATATATTATTTTTTATAATATATTATAATATATATATCATATTAATATTATATCTTTATAACTATAATAATATATATATAATTTCATATATATATAATATATATATATATATATATATAAATATATAATATATATTAAATAGCTATATTATATTTATATATACATATAGATTGATAAAATATTATTATATTATATATATATATATAAATGTATATATATAATATTATATAATAATAGTATATATAGGTATAATATACTATATATATAATATAATATAAAGTATATATATATTAATATAATATAAGTAAGAATATATATATATAATATATATATATATATATACGTGTAAAGTATTTACTATATATTTTACAGTTATCACCACCGTCACGGCAAGAGCCCTATCCGAAGGAGGGGTGTTAAAGATCAACAAAAAATTCAAACAAAGCAAATACGCAGATGAGGCACCAGACGTCGGGCTTTAAAGTGAGGGGAGATTAAATTGAGTGGGAAACACAGGGATGATGGAGAGAATTCCACAGAACAGAAGGTTGGCAGAAAGAAAGGAAAAAGAGGCACCGCAAGCGAACTTAGATCTGAGTTGTGAATAGTCCAAGACATACTCATGTGACGAACACTAGCAACCCCTATGTGCTCTATCTCGAGCGTCTTAAAGGTAGGTGGCACGCGAGATGGAAAGTTCCCTTCGAGCACTTGCCGCTTACAGAATACCTACCAGGAAAAGAGATTAAAGCAATCAACATCGCACGCCGCAAAGGATAGAGGGATTTCAAGTAACTAGGAAAGAACAAGACGTTTTAAAGTCTTTTTTGGCCTTGTCTACTTCAGACCATCTATACTAAAAGCCGGGTGAAACCTGAGCTCCCCCCAGATATGAGAGCTAACAGTACTCCATACAGGGCGGATGAGACCCTTGTAAACTGGAGTAACTGGTGAACGAAGAAAAAAAAGATTCGCAGTTCTAAGCAGAAGACTCCCAGGTTCTTCAGAGGCCGGCCTTAGAAAACCATTGTGATGCTGAGGTTTCTCCCAAGAGGCATTTTTCTGTTTATGTTTCAAGGAAAGGAGTTTATATGTGGTCAACAGGAGAGGACGAGGAGAACCGTCAAGAGATAGAAGTGAGGTTGTCTTAGAGAGGATCTTTGCTAGAAGTTGTGTTTGTAAAGAATAAAATTCACAAGTTGAAGACGACCCCACACGGAACATTTCTATCCCAGATCAGCTAGAAATGAATCGAAAGGAGTTAAGACGAGACACAATTCTAGAATGTAAAAGAGAGGCAGAAATGAAAATCGTTGAGAATGAAGCGTCGAGTCAAGCGGAAGGAAAGGTTAAGCACGTGGAAAACGTAAGTAAAGAATTAATTAGGGTTTATATTTTATTCTAAAGAAATTGAAGACGAGAAGATCATTAATGGAAAAGTCTAAAAGAATAACAGTAGGATAAGACAGAACACTGCCAGCCCGAAACAACCACTAATTACGAGAAAAAGACAGAAGAAGCTAGCCATAATCGGAACAACAAACCACGATATTATTGCGTCAATTTGAAAGAACAGCTCGCACATAAGTAAGCAGAAGAGAAAGAGAAAATCCAAAGGAGGGGAGGGAGAGCAAGGACGCGTGCCATACCCGGTCAAATGCTTTTGGATATGTCAAGCGCCACCACCACTCAAGTCTCCCCGTAATTCCTAAAAGTGACAAAAAAACCATAAATCAGTTAGATAGGAAAGATGTCACCCCAGTAGACCCTGAGCGCCGAAAGCCGTACTGGCGATCGGAGAAGAAGTGAATGAGATTCCAGAGGATCTAAGAAATGAGAGAGTTGAAAAGGTTTTCAAAGATCTTAGATGGGATACAAGTTAGAGCTATACTATAGGGCGATAGCTAGAAAGGATCAGAGCGGCTTCCTTTCCTTCGGAATAGGGTTGGACATATTTCGCGGCTTCCAGACACTGAGAACAGTGCTAGTAATGAGGCATTAGAGAAATTCATAGGTTGAACAATGAGAGACGGGGCCAGCACGGAAGCACACTCCCTCAAAAAAAGCCCGAGTAAAATATATATATAAGAAGTAATGCAATATATATATATTATATATTATATATAATTATATATATATAATATAATATTATATATATCCTATTAATTTAGTATTTTATATATTATATATATATATAATATATATATCTATATTTTAATTATAAGGATATATATAATAGTATAAAATCTATTATAATATATATATATATTATATATATAAATGATATATATATATATATATATATAATAGTATATAATATATATATAATATATAGTAATATATAGTATGTCCTAAATTCGATATAAATTTTTTTAGAATCTCTTGAACTCAATTTTATACGCTGATACGCTGATTCCAAATATTTAATTGGCTTTTCTGTAAGTGTCATACTTTTTGAGAGGATAAACTTCTCCTATTTCGAACTACTTAATGCCTATAAATAAATATATATATCAACATATATATATTATATGATATATATATATATATAATAATGAGATATATAATATATAACTATATTACTATTCATATAATACTATATATATATTATATATATATACGCATACTATATTATATATAATATATATATATATATATATATATATATACGATCCATATATATAATATATTATATGTTAATAGTAATAAACCTAACTAGTAATTTATATATATATAAGGTTAATTTAGACTCATACTGGACTTCTTATTATATTTCATTACTATATCTGATAATATACTCTATATAAGTATTGTATGAAATAACTAGTGTAATGTGAAATTTTCCCTAGATAATATAAAACAATTTTAACGATTTAGATATGGCATGAATGTCAAGAAAAGGGCCAGGAAGAATTATCTCCAAAGTACTGCTAATAGCACAAAAACCAAATTACAGTATTATGGAATCAGCGTATAAAGCTTATTACCAGAGTTTAAAAAAATTTAGATTTAAGAATCCTGTCCGACGGCAGTAGTGTACATTGACTGATGCAATCTTTACATCAGCAGGTACAATATTTCATCAGACTGTAGAAACCTGACCAGTTTTGTTTGACCCCCATTCGATTTAGATGTGACACCTAGGACACGTACGAAGATCGTAACTCTGCACGAACACACAGCTAAGACATAATGACGAGATTGCGTTATAATTGGATTGTGCTGAAAGTTTTAGGCAACTGGCAACTTGCCATCAAGTATAAAGCAGGAAAAACCGATCGGTTTCATCCTGAAACGTAAAAAGGAAAGAGATGTGAATCGTAAGAAGGAATACGAGTACGCTATAGAAGATTAGCCTAATTTGCTCATCGACAACAGCAGCAAGGATCCCCGCAAGACGAGTGACGCATTGAATTCGAATTTGAATGAGAAAGGGATCCAAATCAGTTCCTCTGCAGTTCGCAGGCACCTTATTGTGGTTGGACGAAAAGGTAGAAAACCTGTCAAGAAACAGTTTTTAACCAAAACAATCAAAGAAAAGTATATTAAATAGGCAAGAAAAATAAAAAAAAAAAAAAAATAAAAAAAAAAAAAAAAAAAAAAAACAAGGATTGGACGATAAGTGAAGACCAGATAGAAGAATCCACATATAGTCTCTTCACAGACGAGAAAAGCCATTCTTGTACAGGCCAGCGAACCGTCAGCTGTTGAAGGTCACAGGAAGCAGAAACTTTGAGTGCCACATCATCAGTATGGCCAAGACAGGTCGATGTGGAGTCGAGTCGGTTTAAGTCGGAGTCGCTCGGGATGTCCAGGGGAAGTCTTGAACCCAAGAACTGTGAGTAAATGCTTGGAGAGAAGAGGAGAGGGAGTGGGAAATAAGTCGGACTCTCACTGCTGAGCATCACGTACAATCTTTCCATTCCTCCTTCTTCGCATCTACATTTTCCTCTGCACGCCTACTCTAATTCTTCATAACCCCATCGCATATACAATTGAATAACCAAGGAAGACTCGAGTAATTCCTGCCGTCACCGCTGTTAGTATTAAACCAAAAATTTTCAACTTCATTTATTATCACGCGTTTCACTATCGCATAGCATACTTCTTTGATTTCATTCAAGCCTAACTCGAACACCAAATTCACTAACTTCTGTCACAGGCTTCCCTGTAATCTGTCAATACACGTGTATTGTAGTCCATAGAGGATAAATATAATTTTTCTTCTATCTGCTCATGTTATTCAATGTCTTGTTCACTGTCAAAAGATTTTGACCACAACAGTCCTTACTCTTCGGCTAAATGCCCTTGCTCATTGGTTCCTCGTCGCTCAGTCACTGGCGTACTCTTTCAACCAAGAATATCAGACATATTCTTCCAACAACACTCAATAACTAATTCCCATTTTAGTTCCTGCAGTTCCCCTTATTCCCTTACCTTTATTTAATGGTACTAATTACTGCTCTTTTCTAATCCTTCGGGAACTATACCCCACAGTAAAATATTTGTTACAGACATCTCCAGAGTCATTCAATCCAACATCTCGACTCCGTTATAGAATTCTCGAAGTATTCTTTCCGCTCTCCTCACACCATTTCATCATTCACGAAAGTACCTCCCTATTTTCTATTCTCTGATTCCCTTATTCTACATTCTTAACCTTTGCGCTTCTCTCCAGGGATAAAGATTCTATTCCTGCTAAGTCCCATTTCATCTCCTTCCTAACTGTTTATGTACCTCATTAATCTTCATGTATGGCAACTAGTTCTTCGTTATTTTCGCTCGCTTTATAATAACCAACAACTAATCTTTGAGACCTCTATCTGACTTTTAGACATTCAACATACGCTCGTTTTTTTTTACTTTTAATAGTTATTGGTTATGCTCTGTCTTCACACGACTTCCCTGTTGAGATGTCTTAGACTTCCTCTGTTAGGCTACATACTTCTCTTGCACTTTCTAACAAAAGCTTACTTCATTTGCGTCCAGATATGTTCAGTTTCATCTTGTTCTCTCCACTGATTGATTTGCAAATGCGCTCTTAAAACTTTTCCGATTACTGTTGTCACTAAATTCTCAGCTCTTAATTCTCCTCACTTCTTTCCTAATCTGCTTTCTCGCCCCACTAACTTAATCTACATTAAACATCATAATGATCTGATAGTATTAACATACCTCCACACCCTTTGATATTGCATTGATTCTCGCATATGACATTCTCATTTCTTCTTATCAAGGACAGAATCATATAATTATCAGTCCACTCTCGAGGTAAGCTATCGTCTACTTCTACAATCCATACTCGTGGAGAGATCGCGAGTATATATAGACTATCTTTGTGTGTCTTTAAGAGGAAATATTATCATACTCAAATCATAGTATATTCTCACGAGAACAAAATTACTCTTGCTGGTAAATTTTGAACAATTTACGCATTCTCTTTTTTTATCACCTATTGCAACTTTTAGAGATGGCATAAGACACGTCAATCTGAAGTCTGCACATTACCTCCACTCTAAAAAAATCATTCAGATATTATCTCAAGCAATCACCATTCTGACTAACATTCACCTCGGATGACCATATGTTACAACCACACTACGTTATCTTATTTCTCATAAAATTATGAAACTTTCGTTAACCCTTTATGACCTCCTGACTCATTCACACACAAACACAAAAATCCACTAGTCTCTCTATCAACAGTCTCTCAGCACAATCAGAATGCAGCTCCTCTCCCCTTTGTTTGCTTTCACTCCAGCAACACATATCATCTCAATTTTCGCAACACTCGTACGTACCAATATCTCTCACGCTTCTTCATCTTATGTATCAGCTCAGTCATGCACACATCAATTGTTACCTCATCTTTGCTAGAAATCATCTCCTATCATTTCTCATCTCCTCTCTTCTTATAGTGAATATATTCTCTCTTTGATCTCTCTGATGTACTCTACACGATTTACTCTAAAATATTTGCCGTAAGATAGAAGATCGATGCGTGCAGATCACGAACCTTCTCCGAGCATGCAGAGCATTTTGGCAAGAAAAATAGTTAGTGTTGTATGACAACCATGCAACCTCATCTATTCCACTAACATCCTATCACAGACGACAATGATATTGGAATGTCTTACCATCCTCAACACAAGTGGCAACAAAATTTATGAAAGGTGTTGTCTGTAATAGTCGAGTTATAGTTGTAGTTATGATAGACTGTTTGTGATTCAGAGAGATCTTATTTCCCGTGTGCGGTAAGAAGAGTGTGATTGATAATCGACAAATAGAGAACACATTAGAATTACTGAGGAAGGATAATTTTCTATGTACTATTATCACCACTAAAGACTCGTTAATTGCGCTACTGCCTCCCTTTGTTATTATGTTTGTTCTATGTTCGGTTCTCGAAAAGCAGATCAATAAGCGATAATGGGCATTTAGAATCTCTAACAAGAAGATGCCCGCACTTACAGGATAAGAATAATATAACAATAATAATAATGAATAATATTAATAATAAGAATGAATAATAATAGTAATAATAAGTAATATAAATTAAATTATGAATAGAATGCAACGTAGTACGCCTCCGACACACAAAGACAAAGCGTATATGCTGGCCTATGGCTGGCTCAAGAGCTCGCCAATATTCTGTTCTCTACGTTTGCTGTGTCTTTAACTCTCGTCACGCACCTAAACTATCATCTTGATGCGGACAGTAATTCAATTATTAATGTTATTGTATTTATAATATATAAGATATACTTAAAAATTTTAGTAAATGTGGTATTTGTAAAAGGAATAATCATAAAACAGAAGATTATTTTCTCATTGAACTTCTTAGCAACCATTCGTTCTGCATCCATATAACGAGCCAGCCATAAACACAGACATCTGCAACACGTACTTAACATATAATAATATTAATGTAATATAATTAATAAGTAATTAATATTAATAATAATATAATGGAGATTGAAGAGGGAAAATAGTTATAAAGGTGAGGATACAATATATGCAAATTCTAAAGTAATAAATGTTTCAACAAAGGCCTGTAGAAGAATCTCTGTGTTTTGCGTTTTCTCAAACGGTTGACTCAGTACTGCAACTCTAACATCTAATTTATTGTAAATTCACATTAAGCACTTCATCTTCAATACAGCAACACACACAGTCGTATTGTACAAATATAATAATATAGTACTAGTATTAGTACATATTTATATAGAATATTTATAGCGTTATCTTAATAACAAATATTATAATTATGGGTAAAGTAGTAATATAGATCTTTTACTTTTAACCTGTAGAAAGGACTGATACGACCTGGAACTATCTTAGAGGTATATTAATATATACTAAAGAAATTATTATATATTATATATATTATAATACTAGTAGAAGTTTATTCTTCTATAGGCTTTCTGTGCCGATAACCAGTGATAGTGTTTCCATATTGGTAGTAAATTCCAATGTTTTTCTTGAGAGGCGATTAAAGAACTATATGACGAGAGACCGATTAATTGTTATATTTTGTCTCTAACATTTCTGCACTATTAGTATAATAAAATTTAACCCGAATATATATTAAGGAAGATTTGAATGAGAGATGTTCACACTTTCATCTTATATAATTAGTTAAACTGTTATATTAGCAATGACAAACCGCATTTAATACATAGAAAGTCTTTCTAGTGATTCTCATACCATCTAGTGTTTGTTTCTTTATTCTCCTAATGTTTAATTAATTATAATCGAACAAGATGATCAAGCTAAGACATTGTCTTATCAGGGATAAGTATTTGTGCCATACGTTTTTAAGGTAATTACTGTGTGCTGATTAAAATCGGTCGGTTATTTGGTCAATAGTCACTCAGGTTTTGAGACATCACGTTGCAGTTTCAATTAAACAGCAAATTTATAATCTTTTTTTTTTGTAAGAGCTGACCAGACTTACAGAAGAATAAGTAAGATACGATTAGTTTACATTAAATCATGTCGATCAGTACCTACTACATATGATGCCGTTATCGACGCGAAGTTGTAGATAGTGAGTGATAGATGCACATGAAATGTAAGTCAATGCTTATTACCATTTTAGAAATGACATGTGAAATTAAGAAAAATATGGACAAAAAATGTGTAAGATTTAAACGAATGAGTATGTTATCTATTGCATTAACGATCCCTTAGTTCTTATGGACGATGGTAGCCCTTCGAGCTTTCTTGAACATTATAAAAATCTATAACATCAATATGTGACTTGATGAACAGCGTCACTTGACTCTCACAGCTCGAGGAGGACCACGTTCTCGGAAGGTCGTCCAAGTAGTGAGAACTTGGGTGCCTTCATTCTAATTCAGGCGTGAGCATGGAAATTACTCAGACGTCGTCTCCTTCCACAATCTATTCTGTTTTTTTTCTTTACCATGGTTCCCAGGAATTCTCAATTGCTAACCTACATATCAAGAATGCATATACCTCGATGGTCATAGCCTCTGCTTGGCCGGCTCAATTTGTTGTAGATAAAATTTGGATCTCTATGATGTATGCTCTATCTTTTTATAGAGGTCATCACATTTATTCTTGCATTTGTTATCTTCTCATGGCTCACACGAACTGGAAAGATTGAAAAATATAGCCTGAACGCACAGTCTTCAGTGTGTGTATCAAGAGCTTTTGAACGATTATACTGCGTCATTATACCAAGTTTTACTGTGCAGTGGGGGAATTTACAAAATTTATTCCCATTCAAGCCAGAGGTTCATTTTGATGCTATTGTCACCAGGCGTCAAACTGTTTCTTGGTGGCCAGGTCTTTGTCACTCAGTTATCTAATTGCAGAGATCTACTGTCACAGGAGCACAGGAAACTCAAGGATATTTTTGAGTGTAACACTTAGCTTCATTCCCAGCAGTAATAAATAATACATTTTTCAAATCCACACAAATATCATCCTAGAAAGATGAATATGCAATCTTAATATCCAGTTTACTATTGATTAGTTGCTAATACTCTGCTTTTAATTTTGATACAGTAATATCCTTTTAGTGATTTTGACTAATACTATATTATTTCTAATTGTGTCTCACAGTAACATATTTCAAACTTCTCATTTTAATAACTTTACTTCAAATAATAGTCCTTATTACTTGATCATATATTACGAGCGCTGAGATTCCATATATGATTAAATTCTTTACTAAACTTATTCATCACTCTCAACCGGTGAACCATACTGATGGAAGTACATTACCCTTGCTTGCATACTTTGTTACAAATAATAGGAAACAATTCAGACAGTTAATCTTGAGTATTCTTTTCTCTTTCTAGCCTGGGAAGCCAATCAATTCGAGCCAGACTTGTTTAGTGAACACTCTGATACACTCTCTAATTTTATAGCGATCTTTAATACTAAATTCTATGGCTGATAATGAAGCAATCTTGTATATACATGACTTCTGCAATCAGAGGACGAGACATAATTGTAGAGATAAATGCATCAGTTCTTCATCATGCGAGTAGAAGAGAAGGATAAACTGAGTAATATTCTCAACACTCAGACTCTCCCGAATAAGACTTTAAGTATAAATGCTAGTACACAAGAATTAGTTTCCAACTCTCAAAATTACAAATAGGAAGAGATTAATAAGAACGTTAACATTAAATCAACTTTAACATTTACTTTGAATTCAACAGTTAATGGTAAATATACAACTTTAGCGAGTCATAGAAACGTAATTAGTACATATCACATTACTTTCTACAAACTATCTTACTGATAATTTCTACTCATAAAATCTTACAGTAACATTACACAATAAAACGTTATATCACTATTCTATGTGTGTATATATATAAATAGGAACGATCAATGCATATCAATAATACGCTAATACGTCAAACAAGTCTTTATTCACACTTCATAATTTATAAGCATACTAACATTTAGCACGCTCATCTAGAACTAACGAATTATAAAATTAACTACTACATCAGAAATAATTACCATTAAAACATTATTCATTAATAATAACATATAAGATAATAAGAAATATAAGTATAAACAATGTAATACTAAATAGTAATAATAATAATAATTAAAGAATAATCACATATTACTTTAACACAGTCATTATAGAGAGAGATAGAGGTTACAATTAACACTCAATCTGATCGTTCGCACATATGTATGCTTTCATCTATCAATTTTATACATCATGATTTCAATCCAATATATCTCTCTTAATAATCTATTATTCGAATCACCTCAACTGATTTTTTATTAACTAAGTTTAAAATAAACTATTTCACCACTAAATAATAATATAATTAATAAAATTAAATAATAATAAGATTAATAAATAAAAAATATTATACAATAAAATTTAAATATATATACATCAATTTGTGTAATTTATTAATCAATTACATGTCTCATATAATATATATAATTATCACTATTACGTAATAATAATGAGGTTAATTTTATTGTTTTTCAGATACATAATTACATAAATATATACCAATTTACATCATAGTAATAAGTATGATAATATATTGCTCTACTATATACCAATAAATAATATAAAACAGGATTAAATAGATAGTTAAATAATATGTCATTATATAAAATGTATAAAATTTACACAACCATATTAAGAAAGTCGGGCAACAAGTAGAATTTAAAATACATAATACTACTTACTAAATAAGCAAACAGACGTCACATAGCACATTCTTGCCAGTTGTTCTCCTTCATACAACTTGATCTACAAAAATATTAAATTTTAACATCTACTATTTATGAAAATATCTTAATCATTAAATTATATTTAATATATATAATAATAGTAATATTTATCATATCACCGTAATCAATTTAATAATTTAAATCTATTAACATGTTAATTACATAACTGATTAAATATATTGACTCAAAACGTTAGTAACTCAAAGTTTTTGGCTATAACAAAGCAAACATAATTGTCATTTGTCTGAATGCAAAATAAATCATTATAAAATTAATTAATTTAAAACAGAAATAAAATAATATCTGTAACATACGTTTAGACAAGAATAAACTGCTTAAATATAACTAAAGATTCATAATTTATAAACTTACAAGTTAATTAGTATATATTACATATCCTATATCAGAATAATACGATAACAGGTACGTGAAGGCTGATTAGAGGTAAATTCAATTAAAAATCATGATGATATATTATTATGATGCGATGTTGTGAGTATTTGGTTATATATTATTTTTATTTTTATATATTTCATTTCTTATAAATATGTGTGTGTGTTTTTTAAATAAAAAAAATACTTTTAATTTATATTTTAAATTTCTTTTACGTTAAAAACTTCTCTTGTTTTATTAAAAATATTTAACTTATTATTAATTTCTTTCTTTAAAACTTTTTGTTTTTAAAAATAAAACTTTCATTTAATTTATTTATAATTTATTTCTTTATAAACTTTTTGTTTTTTTTTATAAAATATAAAGTATAAAAAAAAGATTGTTAGATTCACAATTTAAATTTATTTCTTTAGACACTCTTATAAGCTTGTGTATTTTATATACTAAAATATTTACACTTTCTTCAAAGTATTTAATGATTTAAATTATTATAACGTAAAAATAAATTATGTGTTATTTGAACATTAACCCTAATAAAACGGATCTTAAATCAACTACTTTGAGATATTCGAGACTTTTCAGATCAAACTACACCTATTACACTCCCCTACCATTATTTATTCCTCAACCTGATCTATCCTTAACCTTGATTATTGATCGGCTGACTCCCTAAGTTCATTATTTATCGAGTAATCATTTTTGAGATATAATATGAGCAGCTTAAAGTCATTTATTTGATATACATAAGCCTCGAATATTATGCTGACATAACAAAGATTTTCACATCCAAATAAGCTAACATTAAGCAGTGACCCTGTGTAAGAATATATGCTTATATATACATATCAAAGATAAGAACATTACTTTATTTAAACACAAATAAACA
>JABUQX010117448.1:15000-24440 GCA_015478945.1 Trachelipus rathkii | reverse complement strand
ATATATATGGGAGATATATAAGTTATATATATATATACTTATGTTTGCATAATAAATGAAAGGCGTGAGAGGCCTGTCTAATTTCACAAGAGATGGAAAAGTTTCCAATTCAGAACTAATTTAAAAGCTGACATGCCCCAATGCTTATCGATTTAAAGCGTGCAAGTTAAAAGCCGTTTGTAAAATAGTTATGTGAGTGCGCTTCTGCATTTTACTGATAGAGGACATGAAGAATGAGCATAGCCGTTAGGTCTTGGATCAGAGAGTTGGATACAGAAATTATGAGACCATGTATAAAGGCGTGTCACACGATCCCTTTTCAATGGAAAGCTCTTAAGAGCAATATCCGTTGTAATAGTCATTGTAAAAAGTTAGAGATGCAACTATCCGACGAAAAAGGGTGAGTTAGCACAGCAGGAGAATTGATAATAAGAAAAGCCTGGCGTTCTTCTCAAGGAGAGTTTGTCGAGTAAAACCACACAAGATGCATATACTCATCCATGGGAGAGTTATTTCACCCACATAAAGAGCAAAAGCAATTTGGATGGCTGAAGAAATTATAAAGGCTCCTGAAAACACCTAGGCTCTTAGAAGTTTATTTAAAAAAATGATGAATCCTCCCAATAAATATCACGAGAAAAAGAAAAACGGGGAATTTTTATGATGGGCTTTCACAGAAGGCTTAGAGTTATATATTTTCAAAGAAGTTATAGTGATATATGAAGATTATGACGAGTAGAGAGATGAAGGAACATTTTTTAAAGACATTGAAAACATTCTTGTTTAAAATGCCTCAATTAGGATATTCGAGAAACATCATAGGTTAGTTACTCCGTGTCGTGCCCTTTGCATGAGCTTTCTCAATTACTTTGGATGGAAATTGCTTCTTTTAAATGAAAGAAGTAATGAAGGATGGGAGTCATTAGCGTAGAGAGCGTGTTAGATGTTAGAAAAATTGGAAAATTACAGAACCCTGAGAAACATCGCTAATTATAGATTTAAAGGATAATTAGTAGTTGTCTACAACAACCTGCTGTTGAACGACAGGGAAGGAAATCAGAGAGAGAAGAGTCACAGAGAGAAACATAAATACCAAAAAAGGAAACTTAGAAATCGAAATTTTGTACTCCTATAATCCTATCAAAGGCTTTTCAAAGTCCATACAGAAAGCCGAAAGATTCACCGAAATACCGAAGGACAGAGATAGGACCAAAAATATGACAAAAAAGAGGAAAGAGGATCCTCAGTAAGTCGTTTCAGGCCGAAAATCATACTCGCTAATCAGCGATAAGATTAGAAGAAAAGGAGATGTTTTCCAAATCTTCCTGTTAAGAATAGAATATATAAATATTAGAAACAGCAATTGTCGTTTTTAAAATAGTTTGAGGGTTTAGAGAGGTCGCCTTTTTCTGGCACAGACTGAATGAGAGCGCGTTTCTTGCAGGAAGGGAAGGTCGAAATAGAATAGCAGAGACGGAACAGTTTCCCTGCTGCAGATAATAGCTCCAAAACATAGGTTTTGAAACCACTGAGGAATAACTGTCTTTACGCCTTCGCAATGTTAAACAGACACAGCATCTTTAGAAGAAATGGGCATTGTTAGCATAAATGAGCCAAAGGGAATGGGGAGTAGGGGAATAGCTCCGAAATCGTCTAAATTTGAATTAGAAGAGGTTGAGAGAATAGCTCAGCTTTAACAGAAGACTAAACGGCCGCGGTACTATGAAAATACTAGAGTGGAAGAATATTAAGAAGTAATTTGCAAAATCAGAGAGAGTACTAGAAAGATGGGAAAGAAAGGTTCTCTACTTCCGGAGAGACCCAAACCCGTAGCCAAATAGTCATCCCCATGAACTCTCTGAACTGAATGAGAGATAGTATATATACATATATACATATATATTATTATAAGAAGAGTTATATATTATATATATATATATATGTTATATAGATATATATATATATATATTATTATTAAGGTTATATATATTATTATATATATATATATATATTTTTATATATTATACATATATACATATATATTACATATATATACTTATATATATATATGTATGGTTAGTCACTTCGATTGAGCATATACATGTTATTATTACATGCTAATATACATATATATATATATACATATAGCGTTAAGTTGGCTATGTTATATATATTTATATATAATATAGTGGTAGAGAGAGAGGAGTATATATAAGATATATATATATATATATATATATATATATATATATATATATATATATATATATATATATATATATATATATATATGTATATTTATATTTATAGAAGCAGCTTCGGACTTATAATTCAACTGCTGGTGCCTATGGGAAATAGCCTGTGGACCTGCGCCAATCCCTAAATTCTGAATAACATGTGGACCAACTGGTTTGATTTTGTAGACGTAAGACTTCCTAATATTTACGTATTAGTACATTTATTTATTTTTGGACCTTGAAGAGAAAAGGCGTGCAAAGCCCATATTATTATTATTGGTTATTATTATTATATATATATATTACATATGGTATATAAATATATGGTTGGTTATTGCTATTATATATACATATAGAGATATATATGTATCGATATATATTATAGTAGTATATTAAGTTGGCTATTACTGTCGTTTGCGTAAGTTGTTATATTATATATATATGGTGGTGTTATTATTGGTTATTATTATTATTATTATGTTGGTTATTATAAATATATATATGTATATATATGTTATATATATATATATATATGTATATATTAAGATATTGGTGGGTGAATGACATGTATTTACTATTTACATAAACGAGAGATATATACATATTATTACTATTGTTATTATAGCGATATATAGCAAAGTTGTGCGCTATTGGCTGGCACATTGGTTACTGGTTACAGCAGTAGCGTTGCTGGCATTACATAGGCGGTTGTTGGCTAAGAAAGTTGTGCCATATATATGTTATTATGCCGCTGCTGGGTTGTTAAGCGTTGTTGTTACACATTATTAAGTTATTATATATATGTACATATGTATTATATTATTAAGTTATTGTATATATATTTATTATTATTATTATTACATATATATATATTATATATACATATATATATATATATATATAGATTAATTTCATACATACATACTACATATGAATATTAATGAATAGTTATGTTGATGTTATGCTATATTGGTGAGCTATTACATACTACATATTATTATATATATAGTATATATAAATATATATATATATATATATATATATATATATATATATATATATATATATATATATATATATATATAAATATATATGTATATATATATATATATATATATATATATATATATATATATATATATATATATATATAGATATATATATATATATATATATATATATATAATTTTTAAATGGTTTAAAACAAATGTTTGTAAATTCAATAATAATAATAATAATAATAATTAAAAAAATAAGTATTAAATTTAATTAAACTTTACTTATTATTGATTTATATATTATTGCTAATAACATTTTTAAACTAGACCTATTTCTTTACATTTCAATTGATTTAAGTTTATCCATTAATGATTTTTATATATTTATATTTTTGATTTAGGAATTATTTTATTTTTAATTGATGATATCCATTATTCTATTTCTGTTTCTTTATTCATTTGGATTTTGAAGGACTCCATTGGTATAGATTTTATTCTTATTATATTTATTATTAGATTGGATTGAGTATTTAAGTAAAACGGGGAATTTATGTGAATTTATTTTTTTGAATTTATATTTCCTTATTGTTTCAATTTTACATTTGCTTTAGTTGAATTTTTTTTTTACTTTATAGCTGCAGATATATTATTTTGACGGGAATATATATATTTTTATATTAATCCATTGTTTGATTTTATATTTGTTCAAAATTTAATCTCTATTTTTTTATTGTGGCAGCGATAGGCTCATTTTTTTTAGTATTTATCTATTGTCGAATTTACGTTTATTAATTGTCGGTTTATCCAGTGCTGAAATTATAATTATTTATCGTTGCAATTATTTTTTAAGCATTTTCACACACACACACACACATATATATATATATATATATATATAGCAAGTATATATATATATATATATATATATATATATATATATATATATATATATATATTATATATATATATTTTTATATTTATTATTTATATATATATATATATTTTATTTATGTATTATATTTATCCATTATCGCAATTATATTTTTAATCTTTGGATATATTATTATCCATTGTTGGATTTATATCTGTTTATTGTAGAAATTATATTTTATCAAATGTTAAATTTACATTTAGTTATCGTTATAATTATATTTATGTATTTTTTCTAGTTTTTGTTTTTGATCTTTGGATTTTCATTAATGCCTTTATGTATTTATATTTATCTTTCGTTGCATTTTTATAATTGAAATTATATTATTCTATTGTTTTTTTAATTTATCTAATTTAATCTTATTTATCTAATTTTGTATTTATATTTGTTTATCGTGGATGTATGCTTGTACATTGTTGAATTTGTATTTATTTATCGTTGGATTTATATAGTTGGATTTTAACAACATGAACCAATGAATGAATGAAAACATAGACCCAAGTAGGGTTTGCTCACGCATCAGGTGCTGTGCGGTGCGGTACACAATTACAGTGTCCCGGTGCAATGCGTTGCCAGGCGTAATAAAGTATTGAAATATATAGGTGCGGTGCGGTGAGCTACGATACGGTGTGTAAGATTCCGTTAGTCAGCCAACCCTATTTCCAAGTAACGCAATTTACTTGCAAGGTTTTTCTTATGACAAAACAAATTTGTGTTAAATCCAATATTTAATTAATCTTTAACGAATAAATAACGTACTGAAGAAAGGAGAAAAAGCGGAAACAATGTATTGTAAATTACAATAAAATATATTTAATTATTAAAGGAATTAAATATTCACAATCTATGACTCAATTTCAGAAACACAAAGCTATTTTATTTAATTTTTAATTTAAATAAATTAGACTTAAATTAAAGTATATTAGACTTGTCTGTATTACACAATTTTAAAGAACGTATTAAAAAAAATAAACAAACAAATAAAGCAAAACAATAAATTGTAAAAACAATCAATTGAGCATTTCAGTGCATTGTTGTGCGGATTTTTTCTGGACACTTGCATGGAAGTTAAAATATTTCTCCTAAAAGCTTCTTAATCTAGAAAGCAAAGTTCCTTTTTGCTTGGTTGACATACTTTATTGTAGTACAAGCAAAATGATCATAGCAGTTAACTCAAGGGTTAGAGGGTTGGGCAGATAATGGATGAGACTGTGTAGAAAGAGTAGTCTAGCACGAACTCTCTTTAAAGGAAGATATATTTGACCGAAGAGTTCAAAAGAGCAGTGTCCATTGTAATAATGATAGAATAAGGTGAGTAATGTCAAATTTCGATGGCCAGAAAGAGGTTAGAGAGGTGGTGAAAGTTGGAGAGTGCATAATTCGAAAAGTCTTAGACTCAGTCTTGTCAATGAAAGCAGAATGTGAAAACCACCCAGATATGTGATATATGCGCCACCATAAGGCGATTGACCTCCACATTACGAGCAAGCATCTAAGGTGGTGAGAAAATATACAGACTCCTCAGTCCACCCAAACCCTTAAAAGCTTGTTTAGTAAGTGACAAAGTTTAAGTTGAGCTTTTCCGAAGACGTAATGGTTGCATGGATGATTTTATTGAGTTGATAGATGAAAGAACGTGGAATTTGAGGTATTGGAAACAACAGTAGTTTCTTTTCCACAACTTTGGATTAGAAAAAGATCAGAGGTCAATTGCTGCAAGGACACTCTCCTATCATTAATTATTTCAGTTGAGTGGATCTTCTTTCAAATTGAAAAAAGTTATGAAGGGTGAAATCGTCGACATGAGAGTGGGTATGAGACGATGGTATATTGAATATTTATTATATATATATATATATATATATATTATATATATATATATATATATATATATAACTATATAATATATTATATATAATACTATATATATATATATTATAATAATATATATTATATATTATATTATATATAATATATAATATATATATATATATATATATATAATATTATATAATATATTATATATTATATTATATATATATATGAGAGTATATATATATTATATATATATATATAATATATATATATATATATATATATATATATATATATATATATATATATATATATACTATTATAATAATATATATAATATATTATATATATACGAGTAAATGGCGAAAGCTAGTTGCAATCGTCATTTTCTCACATTTCTCTTGCCGATACGAGGTCTTCTCACTCATTTTATATGCTCTTTTTAATTTGTTAATTAAAACTGAAATTGTTGTTATTTCCACTATGCTTTTTTTTAATATATCAAAATTTATACTTAAATCTAGGCCTTTTACTTCTTATGTACATAATCACATCGTCAGAAGAATGGGACTTTCTTTTTTCAATCTCACTTTCTTTTTGTATGACGATATTGATGCCGCAATTTCTTTAAAACAGTCATAGCTTCACTTTTCTCCACTACGTGAATCATCGTCAGCAGAAAAATCAGGAGCTTCTAACCGAATATTTGGTATCGGCCGAAAACTTCTACCGAATATTTCGGCTAGAAGCTTTCGGCTGAATCTCTGGCCAAATATTCAGTATTCGGACGAATACTTCTAGCCAAATATTCGGTATTCAGCCGAATACTTCTAGCCGAATATTCGATATTTGGCCGATCACTTCTAGCCGAATATTCGATATTCGACAGCAATACTCTAGCCGAATATTCGGCCCGAATACCTTTTAGCAACGGAATATTTGGTATTCGAGCCGAATACTTCTAGCCGAAAATATTCTGGCTTTGCTGAATTCTCTTGCCAAAATATTCAGTATTCGGACGAATACTTCTAGCCGAATATTCGGTATTCAGCCGAATACTTCTAGCCAAATATTTCGGTTTTTTGCTGAATACCTTCTAGACCAATATTTGTATTGGCGAAATAATCTATAGCCGAATATTCGGGTCGAATTAATTTTTGCCGCATATTTGGTATTAGGACAAATACTTCTTAGGACCGAATATTCGGGCCAGAATACTTCTAGTAGAATAATTCGGTATTTTGGACCGAATGCTTCTTAAGCCAAATAACGGTACTTAAAGACCGAATACTTCTTGTCAATATGTGTAGCAGAATATTTTAAAGTCGAATAAAACTTCTAGCGAATATTCGGGCTAATTGGCCGAATACTCTCCTGCCGAATATTGGTATTCGGAAAAATACTTCTAGCCGAATATTCGGTATTTGGTCGAATATCGAATATTTGGCTAGAAGTATTCGGACTTAAAATATTTGTTAGCCCGAATACCACTAATAAGAATATTAGGTATTTCGGGCCGAACTACAGAATATTTTATTTTTGGCTGAATTACCGAATATTTGGCTAGAAGTATTCGGCCGAATACCGAAGTATTCAGCTAGAAGTATTCAACCTTTAGGCCCTACATTCGCTGAATACTTCTAGCCGAATATTCGGTATTCTGCCAAATACTTCTAGCCTAATATTCGGTATTCGGCCAAATACTTCTAGCTGAATATTCGGTATTCGGCCGAATACATTTCTAGCCGCATATTCGGTATTCGGCCGATATTTTAAGCCTAATTATGATTCTGACGAATGCCGAATATTCGGCTTAGAAAGTATTCGGCTCGAATATCGAATATTCGCAAGAATTATTCGGCTGAATACCGAATATCGGCTAGAAGTATCTGACCAAATGGCAAATATTCGGCTAGAAGTATTCGGCCGAATACCGAATATTCGGCTAGAAGTATTCGGCCGAATACCAAATATTCGGCTAAAAGTATTCGGCCGAATACCGAATATTCAGCTAGAAGTATTCTTCCAAATACCAAATATAAACTGAATACCAAATAAGGGTGTCAACAACGTATCTTACATATAAGATTGACTGTGTAATTTTGAGGGAAAAACAACACCATTCAACACAGTCTTCTATGTAACATACGTTGATGACACCCTTTCTATATTTAGAAACCGTACAGACATTCATCAGTTAATCAACCGCTTGCAAAGCCTTTCTTGCCTCAAATTCACATCAGAAACATCTATAAATAACATTATTAACTTTTTGGAAATTAAAATCAAAATTAATGATGACGGAACTTTTTCCACAGGCATACATGTCAAACCAACTGATAATGGTCTGAACCTTAATTACAACTCCTACTCCCCAGAAGTATATAAGAATTCAATTGTTAAAACACTCATATATAGGGCTTATAAATTTTGCTCGGATTGAGTCATTTGATGCTGAAGTTAAAAGAATTAAATAGAACCTGATTAACTGTAACCACCCTTTAAATTTAACGGAGAAAATAATAAACAAAACCATCAACCAATACAAAAAACTAGGACAAAACGAACAAATCTTTGAAAGCATTAAAATTTATTTTAAAACTTCAAATGCAAAAGACTTCAATAAAGAGGAAAAATGCTAAGCGGCATTATAACGACTACATTAAAGCTAAAAGCAATAAAAGAAACACAATTAAACTAACAACAAAAACAAGGAAAAACTTTCTTCTCTTGCTTGTCAAACCAAAAAAAATGGCTTCGATTTTTATCAACATGACTTGAAACTGTTCGCATGTCCCGAGTCTGAGTGAATGAATACAAAAAGATTTTAACTATATATGGATTCATTCCAAATTTTGACGAGCACTGCTTTAAACAAAAATTACGGAATATTTATTGACTGAAAATAACAAGACAACTGTACCTGATATATTTCAAAATCTTTTAAAATTTTACACTCCTCTGGAAGCCAAAAAATTGAAAAGAAGCTGAGGCTTATTACATAAAACATCTTAAACCAGACATTAACATAAAGTTCAACGTATTGTCCCTTAAGTTAAAAATAATATGAAATGCTCAAATCCAAAATCTAATTTGTCCTTTTTAATTTTTTTTAAAGAAGAAGTGTTAAAATAATTCATTCAATTGTATAGAATTCGAAAATTCTGAAGATGTCCGAAGTCTTACGACGAAAACTCCGGTCTGGCATCTAATAAATAATTAAATATGAATCTTACTTTCTTTGCAAATGCAGATTAATATTAAGGAAATTAAATGAATTTCAGAGGAAAATATTTAGGGAATTTGAAGCAAAAAGTAAAACTTATATTATAATAATAATAATAATAAAAAAGTTTCGATAATAGTAATACTTAATTATTATAAAAATATAATCATAAGTGATA
This sequence comes from Trachelipus rathkii, assembly GCA_015478945.1. Classification (NCBI taxonomy): domain Eukaryota; kingdom Metazoa; phylum Arthropoda; class Malacostraca; order Isopoda; family Trachelipodidae; genus Trachelipus; species Trachelipus rathkii. The sequence continues at coordinate 15,055 of JABUQX010117448.1, read as the reverse complement.
ATAATAATAATAATATAATTAATAATAATAATAATAATAATAATAATAATAATAA
>JABUQX010117448.1:5000-10000 GCA_015478945.1 Trachelipus rathkii | reverse complement strand
ATATATATATATAAAAAAGAACAACGAGACATGTAAAAGATATATTATATATATATATATATATAATATATATATATATATATATATATAATATATATAATATATTAAATATATATATATATATATATACTAATATATATATTATATATATATATATATATATATAATATATATATATATATATATAATATATAATATATATAAATATATATTATATATATATATATATATATATATATATATTAAATATAAATATATATATATATAATAGTATATATATTATATAATATATCATATTATTATAATTATATATACTATATATATATATATATATATATATTCATATATATATATATATTATATATATATATATATTATATATATATATATATATAGAAAATATATATGAGGAAGAATAAAACCAAAATTTAAAAAGCAGTGTAAAAGCATGTAAAAGCAAAGGAGTAAAATCATAGGTGTAAAAGCCAAGGTGTAAAAGGCAAAGGTGTTAAAAGCAAAGTGTAAAAGCAAAGTGTAAAAGCAAAGTGTAAAGGCAGGGTGTAAAGCAAGGTGGAAAAGCAGGTGGAAAAGCAAGGTGTAAAAGCAAGGTGTAAAAGCAAGTGTAAAAAGCATAGTGCAAAAGCAAAGTGTAAAAGAAAAATGTAAAAGATATCTATCTGTAAAAGCAAAGTGTAAAAGGCAAAGTGTTAAAAGCAAGGTTTGTAAAAGCAAGGTGGCTAAAAGGCAAGGTGTAAAGCAAGGTTGTAAAAGCAAAGTAAGTAAAAGCAAAGTGTGTAAAAGCAAAGATGTAAAAGATAAGTGTAAAAACAAGGTGTCAAAGCAAGGGTGTAAAAGCAAGGTGTAAAAGCAAGGCTTAAAAGGCAAGCTGTAAAAGCAAGGTGAAGTCCCAAACTTTTTAAAGCAAAGTTTCCAACAAACCACGTTGTGGAGAGCAATGTGTGAAAAGCTTAGGTGTAAAAGTCTAAGTGTATAAGCAAAAATGTGTAAAGCAAAGTTGTTAAATGCAAATGTTTTTTAAAATGTTTTTTAAAATGTTTTATATTTTATATATTTTATATTTTTAATATTTTTATTTTTATATTTTTATATTTTTAATTTTTTATGATTTTTATTTTTTATATATTTATATTTTTATCTGAACATTTTAACTATTTTACTATTTTTAAATTTTTAATATCGCTGAATATTTAAGTGATTTAATTTCAATTGTTGGTAAAATCATTCATATATATTATATATTATATATATATATAGTATATATATTATACATATATATAATATATATATATATATATATAATATATAATATATATATAGTACTTATATTTATATATATATAATATATAATATATTTATATATATAATATATATATATTTATTATATAATATATATATATATATATTATGTATATATATAATATATATATATATATATTATATATTATAATATATATATATATATATATATATAATATAGTATAATATATATATATATATATATAAGCTAAGTGTAAAAACAGTGTAAAAGCAGTGTAAAATAAAAGTGTTAAAGCAAAGTGTAAAAGCAAAGTGTAAAAGCAAGGATAAGCAAGGTGTAAAAGCAAGGTGAAAAGCAAGGTGTAAAAGCAATGTGTAAAAAGCAAGTGTAAGATTCAAGTGTAAAAGCAAGGGTAAAAGACAAGGTGTAAACAGCAAGGTGTAAAAAGCAAAGGGCTGTAATAGCAAAATGTAAGAAAAATGTAAAACCAAAATGTAAAAGCAAAGTGTAAAATCAAAGTGTAAAAATCAAAGTATTAAAACAAAGTGTAAAAGGCATAATGTGTAAAAGGCAAACTGTAAAAAACAAAAGTGTAAAAGCAAAGTTGTAAAAGCCAGGTGTAAAAGCAAGGTGCAAAAGCAAGATATAAAAGGCAAGGTGTAATGTAAAAGCTTAGTGTAAAAGCAAAGTGTAAAAAGCAAAGTGTGTAAATTCAAAGTGTAAAAGCAAAGTGTAAAAGCAAAGTGTAAAAGCAAAGTGTAAAAAGCAAAGTGTAAAAGCAAAGTGTAAAAGCAAAGTGTAAAAAGCAAGGTGGTAAAAAGCAAGGTGGTAAAAGCAAGGTTAAAAGCAATGGTGTAAAGCAAGGTGCTTAAAAAGCCAAGGTGTAAAAAGCAAAGTGTAAAAGCAAAGTGTAAAAGCAAAAATGTAAAAGCAAAGTGTAAAAGGAAAAGTGTAAAAGCAAGTGTAAAAGCAAAAAATAAATGTAAAGTGTAAAAAGCAAAGTGGTGAAAGCAAGGGTTAAAAGCAAGGGTTGTAATAAAAGCAAGGTGTTAAAGCATAGGGTAAAAGCAAAGTGTAAACAAGATGGAAAAGCAAAGTGTACCACCATTCGACGAAAGAAGATTCTATTCGATATTTTTATATAGCAAAGTGTAAAAGCAAAAAGTAAAAGCAAAAAGTAAAAGCAAGGTGCAAAAGCCAAGGCTGTAAAGCAAGGTGTATAAGCAAAGATATAAAAGCAAGGTGTTAAAAGCATAGGAAAAAAAGCAAGTTAAAAGCAAAGTCTTGAAATCTAAAGTGAAAAAAGCAAAGTGTAATAAGCAAAAGATGTAAAAGCAAAGCTTGTAAAGCAAAAGTGTAAAAGCAAGGAATGTAAAGGCAAGGGTGTAAAAGAAGGTGTAAAAGCCAAGTGTAAAATTCAAGGTGTAAGCAAGGTGTAAAAGCAACGTGTAAAAGCAAAGTGTAAAAAGCAAAGTGTAAAAGCAAAGTGTTCTTGATAAAAAGCAAAGTGTAAAAAGCAAGGTGTAAAAGCAAGGTTGTAAAAGCAAGGTGTTAAAAGCAAGTTGTAAAAGCAAGGAGTAAAAGCAAGGTTTAAAAGCAAGGTGTAAAAAATGCAAATGTTTTAAAAATGTTTTAAAAATGTTTATTTTAAATGTTTTAAAATATTTATATATTTTATATTTTAATTTTTATATTTTTATATTTTTATATTTTTATATTTTAACATTATGATGTTTTATATTTTTATATTTTCATATTTTATATCAAATTTAATATTTTTACTATTTTAATGCTGTAATGTTTTTGTTAATTACTTTTTCAGTTTCACTATTAACATCCATTCATATGATGTTTATATATATATATACCTATATATATATAGCTATATATATATATATATATATATATATTATATATATATATTATATATATTATATATATACTAATATATATATAATATATTAATATTATATATTATATATATATATATATATATATTATTATTATATATATATTAGTATATATATAATAATAATATATATAATATACTTATATTATATATATATATATATAAGGTAAAGTGTTAAAAGCAGTGTAAAGGCAGTGTAAAAGCAAGTGTAAAAGCAAAAGTTAATATGGCGATGCGGTGGTAAGAAGGTGTGAAACGAATGGTGCAAAAGCAATGTGTAAAAGCAATGTGTAAAAGCAAACTGTAAAGACAACGTGTAAAGCAAGGTGTAAAAGCAAGGTGTAAAAAAGCAAGGTTGTAAATGTAAAAGCAAAGGGTAAAAGCAAGGTGTAAAAGGAAGGTGTAAGCAAAATGTAAAAGAAAAATGTAAAACCAAAGTGTATAAAAGAAAAGTGTAAAATCAAAGTGTAAAATCAATTTGTATAAAACAAAGTTGTAAAAAGCAAAAGTGTAAAAGCAAGGTGCAAAAGCAGGTGTAAAAGCAAGGAGTAATTGGCCTGATTTAAAAGGTAAGCATCAAAACGCATAGCGATTGACACAAAAGTGTGAGATTAAAGATCTGAAATCAAAAGGTGTTAAAAGCAAAAAGTGTAAAAGCGAATGGTAAAAGCAAGTTTAAAGCAAAGTGTAAAAGCAAAGTTTAAAAGCAAAGTGTAAAAGCAAAGATTAAAAGCAAAGTGATAAAGCAAGGTGCAACAATAGCAAGGTGTAAAAAGCAAGATGTTAAAAGCAAGATTATAAAAGCAAGGTGAGTACAAAAGCATAGTGTAAAAGCAAAGTGTAAAAGCAAAGTCTGAAATCAAAGTGGTAAAGCAAAGTGTAAAAGCAAAGTTTAAAGCAAAAGTGTAAAAGCAAGGTGTGTAAAAGCAAGGTGTAAAAGCAAGATGTTTGACAGGCAAGGTGTAAAAGAAAGGTGTTAAAGCAGGATGTAAAAGCAAGGTGTAAAGCAAGGTGTAAAAGCAAAAGTGTAAAAGGAAAGTGTAAAAGCAAAGATGTAAAAGCAAAGATTGTAAAAGCAAGGTTGTTAAAGCAAGGTGTAAAAGCAACGTGTATAAGCAAGGTGGTAAAAGCAAAGTTATGTTAAAATCAAAGGTGTAAAAAGCAAGGAGAAAAAGCAAGGTGGTTAACAGCAACGTGTAAATGGCGAATATTTTAAAATGTTTTTAAAATGTTTTTTAAAATTTTTTTTAATTTTGTTATATTTTTATATTTTTTTTTTTTTTATTTTTTTATTTTGATATTTTTAATATTATTATATTTTTATATTTTTAATATTTTCATATTTTACCTTTATATCCTTTAGATTTAAGTTTTTTCCTATATTTAATGTTTTTCATAGCTAAATTTTTATATCAATATTCGCACCATAATATATATATATATATATATATATATAATATATATTATATATATATAATATATATAATAATAATATATATATTATATATATATATATATATATACTATATCAATATATATATATATATATATATATATATATATATCATATATATATATATATATTATATATATATATACTATATATATATATATATATATATATATATATATATATATATATATATTATTACATATATATATATTGTATATATACTATATATAATATATATAATATATATATATATATATATATATATATATAATATATATATTATAATATATATATATATATATAATATATATATTTTTGACCGTCGTTGGAGTCGGACGGACTGGAAACAGCTGGGAAAA
>JABUQX010117447.1:0-25248 GCA_015478945.1 Trachelipus rathkii | reverse complement strand
GATGAAGATGCGTAACATCTACAGAGAGATGGGTATCGTAGAAATCACTGTAAATGAGTCGTTACAATTATAACGGATCCCCGCGGGTGATTTGCATTTCAGGCGCGATATCGCACGGTTAGGCGCGATAGGTCCCCATTAGCGATTTGAGTACCAATATCTTATATGGAGAGACGAGTAGTCAGCTTGACAGGCTCGGTATTGATGCCCTTCTCTAAGATTGAAGATTCCAAATTCCTAGCTTGCAGCTCATGGTTAGTTTATCGTTGGTGCATCCCGAACGTCGAGCGTGAGAGAATGGAGGTCTGCCGGAAGTTTCAATGTGATGAACGACATTGTGTTTCACAGGAGGAAATTTGGAGACTGGAGAGAGAAGCTCTGGAAAATCGGTAATTAATAATGATTCAAAAATATTATTAGTTGGAGAGAGATGTATGCCACTGATGGATGCGGAAGCACGAATACAAGCGGATGAGAAATGTGTCTCAAAATCAATGATGCGGTTGTGGTTCATGTCAACAAGAAGGTTGAAGTGTGACAGAAAGTCGGCACCTAATATTGGTAAAGTGACGTCGGCTATCGTGAAGTCCCATATAAAGTCACGACGGAATGAGAGCGTTAAATGGAGTCGTTTGGTACCATAAGTGTTGATGGTGGTGCCATTGGCGGCGCGTAGAGAGCCGGATGCTTCTGGAGCATGAGTTTTCCCGAGGATGGAACGTGGTACAGCTGAGATTGAGCTCCCAGAATCTACGAGGTAAGATAGTTTGGTGGAGGGATCGTAGACACAAAGTAAGTTTGACGCTTTTGAAACCACCCCGAGCGTGTTTACGGAGTGGTGTTTGAGTTTAAATTCTCGAACGTACAAGGCTTAAGACATGACCGAGTTTGGTCTCCAAAACGTTGGTGATTTCTACAAATACCCTGCTGGTTATGTGACGGAAACTGAACCAAAGCCTGAGAAGCGACAGGAGAAGAGGCGAATTGACGCGAAGGAGTAGGTGAGCGACGATATGAACGTCGTTGCATAGTAGGAGAGCGAGAATTATGACCATAATTGTATGCAGAATAAGTATTTGGTGCAATGGGAGGAGGCTGGGGGTATGAAGGGGGTTGCGAATAAGGATGAGGAGAGGACTGAGGATACTGTTGAGGTTGAGGATATTGTTGAGGTTGAGGATATTGTTGAGGTTGAGGATATTGTTGTTGAGGATAAGGAGGGGGAGGATGAGGAACAGTGGAGCGCGTTTCTAATGCTCGCATTCTAGTAGTTAGATCCATAATAGTGTTCTGCAACACCTGAAGTTGGGACATAATATAAGCATTTTCTGTGGCCGGCGGTGGGCGAATTGCGTTGACTGACTCATTTACATGCGAAGGAGACGCTGGTGTCAAGTTATTATTGTCGGGGGAAACCGTGATGTGCGAAACTTGTGAAGGTATGTCTGCTGTCGTAATAGGTTTCGCTTTACAAACTCTATCAGCAAAAGTAGCTAGTTCTTGTAGTGAACAGTTGGGATCGACAGTTGCTAAACGCAGTTGCATCTCTGTAGGGAGTTTCTGTAGGAAGAGATGACGTACAATATGTATACAATTACCTACGGGAGGACCGTCGAGAAGATTGAGCATATCAGATAACAGAACTGATGGCAAACGATCCCCAAGAGAACCTCCAGTTAGAAGTTTTTTTACTTTTTCAGCATCGGTTTCTCCCAGCCGGTTTAAAAGTTCGGTTTTAAGTTGGGTGTAAGGCTGATTGTGAGAATGTAAGGAAGGTAAAACATCCTTTAGGCGCTGTAAAACGGGAACAGGCAATATGTTTAAGAGTGCCCTAAAGCGGGCAAGTTCATTCGTGGACTCGAGCTGAAGCTCAAGTAATGTAAAGGTCAAATCGAGATCGTTGGTGACGAACTTGCCAGTGTAAGCGTTAGATGTCTCCCTGTCTGAAGCAGGCTGTTGCGATATCACATTGATGTTATCGGTATTTGCAGCGTCAGGAGGGGACATGATTACGAGTATCAAAAATATAAAATTGTAAAAAAAAAAATAAAAAAAAAAAATTTTTGAAAAAAATTTGGCGAGATAACGAGCTAAAATGCAACTTACGTAAGCTAAATATGAGAAATATAGTGGTCGGAGACCAAAAACAGAGTAAATTTTTACAAATAGGTATATAAATGTTAACAAAAATATATATTAGGCCGCTTTTATGGGCCAAAATGGTTTAAAAAATAGTAATTTAAAATTGAAAATGCAGGAATTCGACCTGTTAAAAATTTTAAAATTGTTCCGTAAAATAGATTAATTTTTTTTAATATTATGAAATTAAACTTCTGCTTCAGGATGTGGATCCGTGTGTGTCCTTGTGGTTGTAGAAATGCCGGGATAGACGACGGCAAAACTCCAGGGGCATCACTATGACGTTCAGAGTAATAAAGGAATCAGAAGGCTAGATACAACAACGTTTCTTGTCATAAGTCATAATCTATTTAAATGAAATAATAAAAATCATAATAATCAATTAATAATAATAATAATAATAATAATAATAATAATAATAATAATAATAATAATAATAATAATAATAATAATAATAATAATAATAATAATAATGAGATTATAAAATGAGATATAAAAGTTACGCATGAAATAATGCGTTTTCTCTTTATAATTAACAATTCTATTTAGGGTAGACTATTATATTTAATTAATAAATTTTTGCGCATAGGTTCGTTATATAAGTGAATAAAATATTAAAACGTTACTTAAATCTAAATAAATGTATTGTACAATGAAGAACATAAAATTGCTGCATCTTTTTCACTAATAACAAAATGCCGCAAAACACAGAATTGTAAAGTATCACAACAAAGAATTATTTACTATTACGGAATGGCACAAAAATTAGGGCTTAAAAATAACACGAATAGCTCACCTTGTACCATTCGAGGGCAAAGGTTACACTGAAGATTGTTGGAGCAATAAACATGTGTAAAATAGTCACTGATGCTCACAAAACAAATGTGAATATGATTTGGCGAATTATCTAAGATGATTATACGTAATTTGGACGTTTTAGAGGAGAGGTTCCACAATGCTTTTTCGAGGCGAAGATGGCGGGTGCGATTGACCAATAGCAAACAAGATTGTGGTCACGTGAGAAGGAGGACGGCAATAATGAAAAAGAAGAAAGTGGAAGGTAATATGGCTCCCCTCTGAACAGCGGAGCGTCGTGAAGAATCAAGGGGAAAAGCGGACAACAGGGCGTATTTTTTGGCTGGCCACAACTATTGCCAAGTACCCGATCGTGTGCGCGTTAGGGGTAGTTGTGGTTGGGATAAGTGTTTGGGTGTTTAGTGGAGGCTGGTCTACCCTTCACCCACTGAATACAAAGAAAAACACACACACACATATATATATATATATATATATATATATATATATATATATATATATATATATATATATATATATATATATATATATATATATATATATAATGTGTGTGTGTGTGTGTATGTGTGTGGTGAAGACATACAAGCTCTCATACCGCAAAAGAATCATCCTACATGGAAGAAACTTTTAAACATTGCCTCGCCCCCTCCTCCAAGAAATTGGGTGGTTTCTGCAGCAGCGTTTTTGCGCAGCAGCCTCTTCCGGAGGAACCCTCCGAGGATCATTCAGTAATCTTCATCATTTACCCCTTTTACTTCTCTTTTTTCTAATTCTGAGGCGTACTTCCCAGCTTATGCCTCAGCTCTTCTACAAAAAGCCGGGGATATAGAAACAAATCTTGGAGCCGAAATTTTTATATGCCCAATATACAGAAAAATAGGAAGAAACTCAATCCGTTGCAATAGATATGAGTAGTGGATACACAAACACTACTCACCTTTCACTATTCTCCCCCCATCTCAACGCAATTGGATCTGCCAAGTTTGGACTCCACTCACAATAACCGCCAATCCTACAACACACAAACAAACTCACAACATAAACATATTACAATTCAACATACACCGACTCCACAACAAATCCAAAGAAATAGGTCTTAAAACAACTCAATATGCACATAGCCCTGACCCAAGAAGACTACTTACCCGAAAACTACACATAACCAATATTTTATTTATCAGTATGACTTACGTTGATCGAGATCTACTGGTGCTTTACTTTCCTATCTAATTTATAATCTGTCCTAATTGACCTTTGGAAGTGTTGTATGGTGACGAATGACATATCCAAAGCATTTAACCAGATATGGCATACGTCGCTGCTTTCCAAGCTCCGCTCTTTCTCTTTGCTTACTTATCTCTAGTTTTCTTTCAAATCGAATCATATCGACTATTGATGGGGCGACTTTTCTTTCTTTCTTATCAGCAGTGGTGTCCCTCTGGGTTCTGTCTTATCTCCTACTTTTTAGAACATTAGAAATAGAAAGACAGTAAGAAGCCACATAGGCCTATCGAGACTGTCCCAGTCAAGACAATAGAACCAATCACCAAACAACATGCTCATACAAATCCACAAATCACCCTATGGCTTGTTAATAACTTACGTAGTATACACAAAGTCTAAAACATGTTCATGCATATCCACAAGGCATCCTAGGGCTTGTCAATAACTTACATAGTATACACAAAGTCTACAACTAAAGGAAAAATAACTATATAGCTAAACTACATGTTAACCACACTACAAGCTTTAATAACTTTATAGTAATAATATGCAGTTTAACCTTAATAACTACTGTAACTAAAAATCTGCCAATTTGGCTTAGTCAAAATATACTACAATATATGATACCCAAACCATCCATATACCTATCCAATCCTTTCTTAAATGTTGCAATCAAGTCGCACTCAACAACCTCCTGTGGCAAGCCATTCCAAAATTTAACAACCCTATTACTGAATGAATGCTTTCTTCTCAATTTTCTTAATATGCCCCCTGGTTTCCCGTTCGTGCTCTAATATGAAGAATTTATTGGGTTCCGTATTATCAATAGATATAAATATTTTGTAGACTTGTATCATGTCCCCTCTGAGAAATCGCCTTTCTACAGAAAACATTCCTAACTCCTTCAGCCTCTCCTCATAGCTCTTACCCTCAACCCCAGAAATCATCCTTGTTGCTCTGCGTTGCACTCTCTCTAGCATCTTCAGGTCTTTCTTTAAATAAGGGGCCCAAACTTGTGCACAATACTCTATTACTGGCCTAACATAGCTATTATACAGTTTACTAAAACTGCCTTGTTCTTGTAAACAACATTGCGCTTTATTATGCCCAGCTTCTTATTAGCTTTATTCCTTGCTTCCAAACACTGCATGATTAGCTACTTTCAAATTACTGCTTATAATCACACCTAAATCTTTTTCTTGGTCCACAGACTCAAGCCAATCACCATTCATATCGTAGTTAAAACTTTTATTTGAGTAATCTAGGTGAAGAACCTTACACTTTTTACTATTAAAATTCATTTGCCACTTACCTGCCCACCCAAGAAGCTTATCAAGATCATTTTGAATCTTTATACATCCTTCACTATTCCTAACTGTGGTGGCCACTTTGGTATCATCTGCAAACTTAGAAACCTTACATTTAAGTCCCTGGTCTAAATCATTTATATACCGATACCGTGGCTCAGTCGGTAGAGCGACAGAGGCGCATGGCAAAGGCGTGGATTTGATCCCGTCTGGATCCTAGGTAGAAATTACCTAGAGAGGTTCCCCTCTTAGAATAGGGCTATGCCCGTGGTGTGAACTTTATATATATAGTATATATGATATATATATATATATATATATATATGAAATCCATATATTAAAAAATTATATAATATATATTATATATATATATATATATATATATATATATATATATATTATATATATATATATATATATAATATATATATATTATTATATATATATATATATATATGATATATATTATATATATATTCTATATATATTATATATATCTTATAATATATTATATATATATATATGCTGGTATCTGCCCTAAAGAGGCCAGACGCCATCCCCCCCGGGGAAGATAATAAAATTATTACTAGTCGCTAGAAATTCTGGCAACAAAAAGAGGTCAAATGTTCCTGGAGGTTAAAGGTAGCTTGACATGGCGAGGTTGTCATAAATTTCATTATCACTTTTGTTGTAGCTGCTGCTATGAAAACAACCTTTAAAAAATCGTTTGTTGAAATACTTTGTTAAAAGTTTAAATAGTCCTAGATATTCACGGAGGTCTTGTGTTGGTCGTTAAGCATCGTTATATCGTAAAAGGTTATGATCGTTAACCCTATCGTTTTTATATATTCTAACTAGTGCAAACGACTTTCACTCGTACGTAACTTTGTGAATATTCTAACTTACTTTACGTTGCAGTTGAGGAATAGTCCCTTATTTAAATTACTTTGACATATTCCTCCTGCAATTATACCAAACTAATAATCTTGGAGGCTAAAAACGGCTTTACAAAACAGTCGTTTCGAGCTGTGAGAAGACCACAATTTTCTCAATCAGCTTTTCATACAACGTAACATCAAAATTAGTCAAATAATCGACTGCCTTAGCCTCCAGGGATAAAACCTCTAAAATAGTCTTATTTTGCATGTTTGCATTCTTAACCGTTTCACTTGCTACTCTTTGCAAACACCGGCAAAATAATAAAAATACAAAACGATCGTTGATCGTTTTATTGAGAAAATTCTGGTCCAGCAATATATGCTTGAGAAATGTTTTGGATTTAACAATTTATCTTGAGAAAATTGTGATCCAAGCAATATATGCTTGAGAAATGTTTTGGATTTAACAATTTATCTTGAGAAAAATTTGTCATTAAAATTTATCTGAGAAAAATTTTGATTCAAGCAATTTTTGCTTGAAAATTTGTTTAGCAATTTTATCTTGAAGAAATTTGTCTCAAAATCGTTTATTTTGAGTAAAATTTGTGATGAGTAAAAATTTGCTTTATAAATTTGTCTTGAAAAGAAGTTACTAAGAGGTTTATTTTGAGAAAATACTTCGGTTTACGAGAATAGTAGTTTGCGTTAATTTATAGCTTGCGTTAATTTATAGTTTGCGTTAATTTGTAGTTTGCGTTCATTTGTAGTTTTGTAAGGTTAGAAACTGGAAACTTGTAAGTTACTAGTTTCTCATAGTTTCTAGTTACTCTTAGTTTATCACTGCAGTACGCAGATAACTTAATATAGTTTATCACTGCAGTACGCAGATAACTTAATATAGTTTATCACTGCAGTACGCAGATAACTTAATATAGTTTATCACTGCAGTACGCAGATAACTTAATATAGTTTATCACTGCAGTACGCAGATAACTCTATATAGTTTATCACTGCAGTACGCAGGTAACTTAATATAAGTTTTATACTTGGCCTGTTGGCTTAAGAAAGTTGTGACTTTTACGTATTCAGAGTTAATAGAATATCAACTTGAGAAACTTTGTTGTTCGTTGCAGACTGCAACTGCAGTTATCGTACAAACCTTTTCGAATAGGAAAATCATTTTGCGTAAAAATAGTCTCACGTTTTTGTATAGCTTAACAGCTATAGTCACACTTTGCTTAAAAGGTCAAGTAGTCATAAAATACTTTAAAAAGAATATATATTTTTATATATATATATTTCGTTGCGACTTAATATGGAATAAATATACTGTTGCCTTTTGTATTCCTATAAGGAGGATATATTTATTTATAGTAAACCGAATTCTCCAATAAAAAAAAAAAAAAAAATTTGCGAAAAATAAATTTATTTAATCAGTTTGCGTATTTGCATTTTTTTCGTTTTCGTTTTTTTTGGTAATTTTTTTTGGTAGTTTTTTTGCATAATCTATTACTATTTGTTTTTTGTTAAAATATTTGATTAAGTTTTGCGTAACTTATATAACTTTCGTATATATATATATATATATATATATTTAAATTTTGCGTTTTTACGTCTTGCGTTTTCATTTAATTATTTAATCATGCCTCGTTTTGACAAAGCATCTGCGAATCAAATGCTGTCTGAGTTGGAGGAGAGCTTGCAAGGGGATTTGGGAGGAGGAAACGTAGTCTCCCTTTCTGAAGAAGAAAAAAATAATCTTCTTTCAGATATTAAAACTAAATTGTCCCCTATTAAAAGATCTAGGGCAGTCATTAGAAGGAAAATTACTCTTCTTTTCAAAAGCATAATGGACCTTTCTTCTGATGACGATGATAATCAGATCGTTTCTTTAAAGTTAGATGAAATAAAGCAGAAACTCGAAGATGTAAGATCTGTTGATTCTCAAATTGAGGAAGTTATTAGCAAGTCCTCTCTAATTGATCACGATCCGAGTTTTTTGGATGAAGAAATAATCGAGACTAGTCATTACCATATGCGAAATGAAAAGTTGTTGTTACATATGAAGCCTCAAAATGAGACATATTCCCCTTCTGCGCCTTCTTCTATAGATTCTGGAGAGGGGGCAGTAACGCGCTCTGAGTTGCAAGATCTTTTTAAGAATTTAGATAGTCGGAAGCAGGAAATAAAAATTCCTGCTATTAAGTGTCAAGAATTTAAAGGAGAGGGTGATAGACACTCGTTCCGCTCTTTTTTGCTCTCGTTCCATAATATATATGGAACAAGAAAAGATGTTTCGGATGCTGCCAAATTGCAGTATTTAAAATCTTTACTGTCTGGCAATGCCCTAAAAGACATTGAACACTTACCTAATATTAATGACAATTTGGAGGTGGCACTTGACATTTTAAAGAACCTTTACCTCGATGAATCTTATATAGTCGATTCACTGTTTCATAAAATAGATACAGCTCCTCTTTTAGATAATCGCAATCTCGAAAAAATAAGAATGTTTATTTCAGAGATAAGAGCGTATCTCCATGAACTAAAAGAGTTTGGATTGGACTTTTTCGAAGAGTCAACTGCTGGCTGCAAGCTTGTGAGCCACTTAATTGTTGACAAATTGCCTATTGGGTTCCTGCGAGAACTTAAGTTTATAACTCAGGCGGAGTATCCATCCATAAATGTAATTTTAAAAAATTATGGTAAAGTGTTAAAATCAATGGAAAAGGGGAAAGAAAAAAGTCAATCGACATTTAAAAAAGAAAAGAGCTCTGAACATCAAAATCAGATGTTTCTCGAGCGAAAGTCTCCTAAATATTCGTGTAATACCTCATCCTCAAAGGAAAGTGTAAAATCTTCTAACTCAAGTAGCAAAAATAATGCGCGGAAAGTTAAAACGGATGGGTTAAAAAAAGTTGATGCTTTTACTGCTCATTGTAAATTTTGTGAAGGTAATCATTCGATGGTTTCCTGTGGGACATATTCTTCTCCTGAAGCAAGGAAAGATCGTTGTAGGGAGCTAGGTTTATGCTTCAGTTGCTCTAGTAAAAAGCATTTGGCCAATGAATGTCCTGCTAAAAAATATGGAATTAGTCACCCATGCGGGAAATGTGGAAAAAAGACGCATATTACAGCTCTATGCCGTTCAAGTGGTAGTAACAAAAATGAGTCACCTGGTGGCTCTTCACCACAAAATAGTAGCCATTCAACAGACGTTTCTGATGAACAAAATAATCCTGGTGAAGGTAGTAATATCTGTATCTGTATAAATTCAGGTGTTGCGTCTTCCCAAAATATTCTACCTACTCTCTCTCTCAAAATTAAAAAAGGGAACAAAATAGTTCCTGTAAGAGTGCTTTTAGATTTAGGTTCTCAATCTTCTTACTTTCATGAAAGCATACTCCAGAAGTTAGATATCAATATATCGTCTTTGCCAGTTCACCAAAGTCATATAAAAACATTTTTGGGAGAGCAGTTAAGATCATTACGATCTGTTGAAATAGAAATGGCTATATGTTGTGGGAGGTTTCAACGTCTACCAGTAAACATTGACCCTCAACTGGATATCAACTTTGAGGTCAGAGGCCTCATAGGAGCTATCCATAATATATCTCAAAATGGATATAATATAGCTGATAGTCATTATAAAGGTAAACATGGTGACAAAGTATCGAATATAGTAGGGTTAATAGGAATAGATGCTCTGCATCTTTTAAAACACATGAAAACAGTGAAATGTATTAGGGGCAGTGCCCTTGAAACATGCCATGGGTACGTCCCATATGGGCCTGTTAAATCTTTTTTAACACCTACCCAGGAAGGAATAATCTTTGGAAAAGACCCTTCGTCAGGTAAACCTGTCAAACGATTTTGACATGAGGAAATAGTCCCCATGCCATCAATATAGAAAAATTACTGTCACAAAGCCCTGAGTATAATCGACTTAGTGATAGACAAACCATCTATTTGACCGCTCAGACACACTCCGCTGAGTATTTAGACTTAGGGTCTGAAGAGTCTTTACAAATTAAATCTCTAGCATTAATGAAGAGCGAGACCAAGGTTCTATAGACGAAGTTTTTATTAAAAAGTTTCACGAAGGGATTGAGTTTCGTGACGGAAAATACCACGTAGAACTTCCGTGGTTTAAGAATATCCTGGAGCAGGTCCCGTCTAATCATCACATTGCCCTTGCAACAATGCAAAGAGTCAAGAAGAAGCTTACTGCTCAAGGATTAGTAGAAAGGTATAGGGACATATTCAGAGATTATAAAAAAGAAGGCATTATCGAGTCTGTGGAAGTAGAGCCAAAAGATTTTCACAAATTCATCTGGATTCCTCACAGACCAGTTATAAAACAGGCTCTACAGATCACGACAAAAATCAGACCTGTATTTAATTGTAGTTTGAAGATAGGAGACAGTCCGTCTTTGAACCAGGCTTCTTATCCAGGGGTGGACTTAATCGCCTCCCTTTTCAAATTATTAATCGCTTTCAGAACGAACAAATATATAGTCCTGTCTGACATATCGAAGGCTTTTCTTCAAATCCGACTTAAACTAGAAGAGGACCGAAATCGGTTTTGTTTTTTTTGGGAGGAAGATGGTAAGTTAATTACTTATCGCTACTCCACTATAATCTTTGGCTTAGCAGTCAGTCCCTACATATTAGGTGCTGTGATTCAGCATCATGCTAAGAAGTACCCAGACGATCTTTGTACCTCTCTCCTTCAAAATAATCTTTATGTTGACAATTTTATATATTCCTCCTCATCTGTTGAGGAACTGAAAGATATTTATCGAAAGGCCACTTTGCGCATGAGCGAAGGAGGTTTTAACTTATGTTCATGGAACACAAATTGTCCTGAACTCAAAAGATTGTTTGAAGAGGAGGGTAAAATTGTTTCTCATCAGTGTGATGAGGAAAGGGTGTTGGGATATCTATACAACACCAGTCTGGACACTCTGAGCTTAAGTGACTTTGTTCTTGGAGAAGTCTCTACAAAAAGAGAACTTCTGTCTGAAATTTCTAAGATTTTTGACCCCCTTTCTTTATACCTTCCTGTTACGTGAAGAGGTCGTCTTTCTTATGAAGACAAACGAGGAGTGGACTGGGGTGGATTGATGCAATGAGGCTATCCAAGATGATACAAATCAAAAAAAGGTAATGAGTAATGATCTTCATCTTAATACACATTCAAACTAGAGAGGATCTGAAGGAGAACTGCTTTTCAACCTATATTATATATTCTTGTGATTGCAAGTTATGTATGCGTCACCGAGATTGTGTCTATAGTTTTTCGTACCCGAATCTGAATGGTCATATACACCAATGCGTATTGAAGCAAAGGCAACAGTATTCGACCCCGCAAAGAGAATTTTCTTCCCTGTTTGGAACTTTATCAGTAGTTTGCACTAAAATGTCTGCCTCAGTCCAAGTAGTTTATCTAGTAGTGTACAATTTAAAAACAATTTTCTTCTGATCCAGATAACCCTTTCATGGATCATTAACAAATGTATAAGACCCATAACAAATATATTGTAAAAAATCGTACCACAAATATTCATAGCATGAGTTTCAAGTAACTTAAAGGAAAAATATTTCTTTGAGTTCCAACACTTCCTGTCCTTAAGAACTGCAATATAATCCTGCGGTGATTTCTTCCGACAACCAGCAATATCTTTTCAAAGAAATTTATCACAGAATCTGTCCCCCTCGTGGACAAAAAAAATGCACCAAATATGGTTATAAGCTGAATCTATAATGTTATATCGGAGCCTATCATATCTGTTAGTATAAGAACAACAAGCACGGCTGCCTTACTGATGTTAGTTCAATCGTAAATAAAAAGGAGGAAGTCCTCTGCTTGCTAGATTATTTATCCACATAAAGATATTCTAGCTTTACAACAACAGCTAACATCTACAAAAAGTGCTCTTGAAAATGTAAGAAATCTACCTGGTCAATATCCTCTGCACATATTGGATTCATAAGACCTAAACGCACGTTTTAGTTGTAATCGCATCAATCATGAGAGTGAAAAACAGCTTCTGACTTCTATTTCTTCTTTGGAGTGCACAACAGAATGTTCATCATAAGCACTGAGTAAATAATTCTTTATTGATCAAAATCACACTATAAAGTTGATGGCTATGAACTGAGTCACTAAATCTAAGTTCGATGATCTATCAGTCAATAATTGTACACCATAGAAGTCACACGAAGATGGTGGTCAAATTAAGTTGATTGACTCTATTAGGTCCTAGACGATTAACAATTAATCTTCGTCAAGGAAGATCAGATTAAGGTACTAATTTTTCCTAGAAGTAATTTCTGTACGTGTATAAGAATAATTGCAAATGTAGAAACATAGGACACATGTTCCTATTTGGCAAAAGAGCCGATCTCTTTGCTTTTCGCTCTTGTTCACCATTCCCGTCAATTATGTCTGTATCATATTCAACAAGGTGTAGGAAATGTCTTCATTTCCCAAGCATCTATACAGATACAGAAGAAGATGGTAACCAGTTGAAATCAGAGATGCTCATTTAAGAATTGTACACTCACTGCCAGTTCATACATAAGAGAAGCAGTGGGTGCCTTTGAAGGGCTGGGAGTATCTAGTCGCGATAACCTTACAAACAGTTTAGTCTCCTCTCAAGTGAGGATCTCCATAGGAGTCAACATCTGTCTCTTCGAAAACTAATCTGATTAATAAAACGTCTATGCAACTTCAACAGAGTGTATTATAAATAACTTGATGCGCTCCAACCGATGAAGATTCTAAGCAATAAACAAATTATTTGCGAAATTTATCATGCATACTTACCCGACGCAAAAGATTTCACTCAATTCTATCAAAGCGCATACAAGTCCACGAACTAATATTCAGACCATTAACTAGCTATGAAGGGAGAATGACCTAGCACAAAGCCCGATTGGTGGATAAACAATTAAAGGCCTCTTTAAGTCCTGCCCAAGAAAATGTTATCAAAAATCTCTACATAATGTCCATTTGAATCAAAGTCGGCAAGATTTTATATGATCTTGATAATGAAACATTAGTCATCTAAATCATGATAAAGATTACATCATTCCACCAAATTGATCTTGTACAAACTCAACCACATACTAGTTTTTGTGACGGTCCTGATTGTGTATACAGCAGATACGCTGTTCCTTTTAGCGCAGTACGTGACGAAATTATTTATATGAAACATTTAATTATGTATCCCGGAAAATGAGAAGTGAATAATGTTCTTAAGGAAGAAATTTCAACAAAAAACTGTCTCCGTGACGCACAACAGCGTATAGATCCTCGCTTTAATAGTTCTTGGACATGAAACAAGCAGATTTAAAAGGGATCACATTTCCGAATAAGATAGCGCAGTTTGGGGTCCAGTAAGTTGCTAATACGGTGTTTCTTACAAATGGAATCATAGGACAATGTCTAGACGTTCTTTCTTTAAATTATTTTGGTGCATTTTGGACAATATAAATGTCTGATATTGCTGAGTGCAGAAAATCGCTCTTGCACTATACGTCAAGCGCAAACAAATGATATAATTGCCACTCAGTCCTATATCGAAAATTCCAATTCCTGAAACCGTTAAGCAAAAACCGCATGCAAGCTACAGGATTGGGATCATATATAGTCAGTTCTGGGCATTCTTCCGATTCTAGAGCTCCACACACCTTTAATAATATTACTATTAAAAATACAAATATACATTTAAAAATTTATAATGAAAATGAAGATTTTCCGAAACAGAACCGATGAAGGCTACATGTCTAAAGACCATCTTTGACCACGAATATATGTTTGAGTCCCTGAGATAATCAGAAATTCTCAGAGATCTTTCCCTATAGACGACAACATTTGCTTCCAGTCAAGGGTTAAAACTTATATATAAAGGTATATCAAGAAGAATAAAATCAGTGTAGTTCTTGATAAGAGGTCCTGAAGTAAACAAAGAGTTTATTTCTCTCCTTTCAGGTCACACATCATACTATGCTATAATGGCGCATTTATTCAGCTCTACGACTGATCAAGGTTGGCGGCAAGAGACAAACAAAGTCAAGATCTGTTCATGTCAGAACCCAAGGAAGGGTCAGCATTTCCATATTTACCCTTGTGAATAAAACCTGCTACCCTGCCGCCTAAAAAGAAAGTATCTATATCCTTAGAACTCTGACTCTCAAGTGCTGAATCGAACGCCTCAAATTCGAACGACGCCCCAGCCCTTCAAGCACCTTCTTCATCTATCGATGGACCTGGAGGAGTTAATCCCTCTTCTTCGTCTGTGATAGATACTGCTGGACCTTCCTGGACCTTCCACACCTGTGAATAGTCGACCTGTGCGGAGGGCGGCAGAAGCCGCTAGGAAACATTTTCTTGTTTATGATTCCTCCGAAGAATCTGAATAGATAATCGATATCTATAGTCAACCTATAGTCAATCTTTCTATTTGTAAATATGCTGGTATCTGCCCTAGAGAGGCCAGACGCCATCCCCCCGGGGAAGATAATAAAATTATTACTAGTCCCAAATACGAAATCTCTTGGCGACAAAAAGGAGTCAACTATTGATCCTGGGAGGATTAAAGGTAGATGTATTAAATTCATTGCAGAGGTTGTCACAATAAAATTATCAATTATTTTCTAACATAAGATTTTCTGGTAGATAGACGTAACTGCATATGAAAAGGCAATTTAAAAATCGTTTGCCTAGAACAATACTTTGTTAAAGTCTTAGAAATAGCCAATATAAATATCTTACGAAGGTCTTGTTTTGTCCGTGAAGACACTCAAGTTATATCGTGAAATTAGGTAAGATATAATGCGTTAACATCTAATCGTTATTACTTATATATTTCTATACTATGTGCACACGTACTAACACTCGTAACTCACACTTTTGAATATTCAGACTTACCTTAAGTGCACGTTGAAAGGAGAATAGTCTCTTATTCCCTATTTAAGCATCTCTGCACTCTTTATTCCCTGTAATTTATAGCAAACTAATAATCTTAGCGTTAGAGGCAAGCCAAACGGCTCTTACAAATAGATCGTTTCAAGCTGTGAGGAAGACCCACAAGTCTTCTCAGAATTCGAGCTTTTCTTACAATATACAATTCGAAATTGAGGCAAATAAATCTACTTGCCTTATGCACTGTCCAGGATGTCGCTCAGTTCCTAACCAGAAAAGACAACCATTGCACTTAACAAAGAAACCATGAGAAGTCACAGTGAAATATAACTAACATCGTAAATGTACAAAAACTATAGATCGAGTGAATAATTGATGTAGTTATTATATCTAAAACATAGCCCAGTCTAAAAATTTAAATAGTATAAAAGTGCTGATAAAAAACTGTATGAGTATTACCGTTTTCTGATAAACGAAAAGCTCGCTACTCAGTAGGCATGTGAATTTTCTTTTTCACTAAGAATAATATTTGCCGCACGTCCTGTTTTGAGAAACTTAAGATAAAAAACATCGCGAGGCAAGAGTCGGGGTTTTTTCGGCCTACCGGGGGGGGGACGACCGGGGGGACTTCGTCCCCCCCTCGTTCCCTCGTCGCTCAATATCACCCTAAAAAAAGGAACCCTCAAAAGAAAAAAAATATTTTCCCAAACTAAACTGTAAAAACTAACTATTGGCAACTTTTAATTTGTTCTCGACATTAAAATATTTCATGTACGTGATTGCCAAGGTAGAATTCTATCAATCCGAAGCTGTCCACACGATCTCAGAAAATTATAAATAGTTATACTAAATCTCGATATTATATAAGATCATTAGAGAAGATAACCACGTAATAATATTTGTTTAAGTTTCATTGCGTATAAGAAATAGTTAAATCGTTGCAACGACACGAATTATATGACAATTATTGAATCCAGATATCCAAAAATTGTTATTTTTTTCCAATAGCTGTTATAAGATGTTTTGCATGTTTAATTGCATGATGCTTAGAAGTAGTGTCGATATCGCTCCAGGAATAAAACACCTCTACAAATAGTATCCTATGGTAATTTATTATCTGCGTTCTTGCCACTGTTTTGCAGTTAAGTGGCTATGTTCAACCGTCTGGTTCACTAATGCGCACTAATGCTCCTATTTCAAACACCGGCAAAATAATGCATTTTTAATAACACATATAAAAACAGATGCGGTAGCTAGTCTACTTCGTTTTATCTTTGAATCAAACTGAGAAATTTGGTTCAAGCAATATGGCTGAGAGATTTTTAATATGTGTATGAATGGTTTTAGCATTTCTTTTTGCTCAATAAGAATGAGCCATTCATCAACCATTTGAACATATGTCAATAATATTGTGATTTATCATGCCAAAATTTTGGTGTACGAACGAAGTATTTTGGTAAGGCCGTCCTTACTCCTTAGGATAATCTTTGAAGATATATTCTCTGGCAAGGTAAGAAAACCAAATTTGGTGCCATAATATTAGAACCAAAGATTCCCCTCTCCCTCCGGATAGCCTTTGAGAATAGTTTATTTTCGAATTTCATAGCAAATTTTTGCTTGAAAAATTGTATTAGGCGAAAAACTTGAATTTTTAACTTGAAGAAAATTGTCTCAAAATGTTTATTTGAGTAGAAATTTGCTGATGAGGGTAAAGTAATTACTTTATATAAATTTGTCTGTGAAAAGAGAAGTTACGAATGTCGTATGTTCACCTGCTTCTAGAGAAGATGTATTTTTGAGAATAAGTAACTTTACTTCTCGTGCAAAATTTACAGAGGATATCTCTATTGTATGCATAATTAGTATTGCGTAATTTTTATAGCTTGCGTTAGATTATATGTTTTGCGTGTTTCAATTTGTAGTTTGCGTTCATTCTGTACGCTGCTAGATGAAGCGTTAAGAATAACTAAAACGGATGTGATGTGTGCTTAATGTTTACATAGCTATTCTCCATTTCGTCTAGTTAACTTCTTAGTATTATCCACTGCAGTACCGCAGGATAACTTAATATAGTTCTATCACTGCCAGTACGCAGATAAGCTTTAATATAGTTTATTCACTGCAGTACGCAAACTCTAATATAGTTTATCACTGCCCAGTACGCAATAACTTATACTAGTTATCCACGCAGTACGAGCCATAACTCTATTATAGTTTACTCAGCTTTGCCCCGCTAGTTACCGGGGGGAAGAGCCTGGTTTTGTAAAAAAAAAAAAACTTTACAATATTAAAGAGGGGTCCTTATATATACTTTGGCCTGTTGCTTAGAAGATGAATTTGTATAAGACTTTTACGTATTACAGAGTTAAATTTTAGAATATCAACTTAGTGAGAAAACTTTTTTTTTCATTGCAGATGACTGCTATGTTTATCGTACAAACCTATTTCGAATAGGATAAATTCAGTCTTCACGTTTTTGTTAGCTTAACAGCTTAGTCACACTTTGCAAAAAGCAAGTACCATTTAAAATATCTATAAAAGCAGAATATAGTAATATTCTCTTTTTAGTATTATATATATTTCGTTCGAGATTTAATATGAATAAAAACGCCTATTACTGTTGCGTTTTGATTTCCATACAGGCAGGACCTATATTTTATTTTATGTGTAATCCGAAATCTCCAATAAAAAAGAATACAAAAAAAAAAGAAAAATGAGCTTTACATGGAACAACATTCATATCTGCCACTTCACAATCTACACTTTCATATCTTCATCCTACAACACCTTTCGAACAAATAACCGCTCAACACAATGCTGATTCTCTCATCTGTCCGCCTAATCTATTCATGACATCGCCAATAACAACAGCTCCGAAGCTCAGCTTGACAAGGGGACCATAGCACGTGATGACCATTAATCAGTTTGACGTATTGCACCCTTTTTTCGTTTCGTTTTTTTTGTAATTTTTTTTGGGTAGTTTCTTTGAGTATAATCTATTACTTATTTGATTTCCTCTAGACTTAAAAATAATTTGCGTATTTAAGTTGCAGATTTTTAATATACTTATATAACTTTTTGACGATAATTAATATATATTTACTTAATCCATATTTTATAGATTATTCAGAATTTCTGGAACGTTTTTACAGTCGCCGTTTTTCATTTAACTTATCGTTAATCATGCCATCGTCTGACACAGAGCAATCTTGCGATATCAAAAGATGCCCTGCCCTCTGTAGTGCCTGAAGGAGAGCTTGCAAGGGATTTGTTAGGAGGAAACGTTAGTTCTCCCTTTTGAAAGAGAATAAAATAATAATCTATCTTTCAGATATTAAAAACGTAATTGACCCCTATAAAAAATCTAGGCAGTCTCATTAGAAGAAAATTACTCTTCTTTCAAAAGGCATTATGGACTTTCTTCTCGATACGATGATAATCAGATCGTCTTCTCTAAAAGATTAGAGTGGATAATAAAAGCAGTAAACCGAAGATGTTAAGAGTTTCTTGTATCTCAAATTGAGGAAGTGATATTAAGCAATTCCTCCTCTTAATTGATCTCGATCCAATTTTTTGGAGAAGAAATAAATCGAGACTAGTAATTACCATATGCGAAATGAAAATTGTTGTACATATGAAGCCTCAAAATGAGACATATTCCCCTTCTGCGCCTTCTTCTATAGATTCGGAGAGGGGGCAGTAACGCGCTCTGAGTTGCAAGATCTTTTTAAGAATTTAGATAGTCGGAAGCAGGAAATAAAAATTCCTGCTATTAAGTGTCAAGAATTTAAAGGAGAGGGTGATAGACACTCGTTCCGCTCTTTTTTGCTCTCGTTCCATAATATATATGGAACAAGAAAAGATGTTTCGGATGCTGCCAAATTGCAGTATTTAAAATCTTTACTGTCTGGCAATGCCCTAAAAGACATTGAACACTTACCTAATATTAATGACAATTTGGAGGTGGCACTTGACATTTTAAAGAACCTTTACCTCGATGAATCTTATATAGTCGATTCACTGTTTCATAAAATAGATACAGCTCCTCTTTTAGATAATCGCAATCTCGAAAAAATAAGAATGTTTATTTCAGAGATAAGAGCGTATCTCCATGAACTAAAAGAGTTTGGATTGGATTTTTTTGAAGAGTCAACTGCTGGCTGCAAGCTTGTGAGCCACTTAATTGTTGACAAATTGCCTATTGGGTTCCTGCGAGAACTTAAGTTTATAACTCAGGCGGAGTATCCATCCATAAATGTAATTTTAAAAAATTATGGTAAAGTGTTAAAATCAATGGAAAAGGGGAAAGAAAAAAGTCAATCGACATTTAAAAAAGAAAAGAGCTCTGAACATCAAAATCAGATGTTTCTCGAGCGAAAGTCTCCTAAATATTCGTGTAATACCTCATCCTCAAAGGAAAGTGTAAAATCTTCTAACTCGAGTAGCAAAAATAATGCGCGGAAAGTTAAAACGGATGGGTTAAAAAAAGTTGATGCTTTTACTGCTCATTGTAAATTTTGTGAAGGTAATCATTCGATGGTTTCCTGTGGGACATATTCTTCTCCTGAAGCAAGGAAAGATCGTTGTAGGGAGCTAGGTTTATGCTTCAGTTGCTCTAGTAAAAAGCATTTGGCCAATGAATGTCCTGCTAAAAAATATGGAATTAGTCACCCATGCGGGAAATGTGGAAAAAAGACGCATATTACAGCTCTATGCCGTTCAAGTGGTAGTAACAAAAATGAGTCACCTGGTGGCTCTTCACCACAAAATAGTAGCCATTCAACAGACGTTTCTGATGAACAAAATAATCCTGGTGAAGGTAGTAATATCTGTATCTGTATAAATTCAGGTGTTGCGTCTTCCCAAAATATTCTACCTACTCTCTCTCTCAAAATTAAAAAGGGGAACAAAATAGTTCCTGTAAGAGTGCTTTTAGATTTAGGTTCGCAATCTTCTTACTTTCATGAAAGCATACTCAAGAAGTTAGATATCAATATATCGTCTTTGCCAGTTCACCAAAGTCATATAAAAACATTTTTGGGAGAGCAGTTAAGATCATTACGATCTGTTGAAATAGAAATGGCTATATGTTGTGGGAGGTTTCAACGTCTACCAGTAAACATTGACCCTCAACTGGATATCAACTTTGAGGTCAGAGGCCTCATAGGAGCTATCCATAATATATCTCAAAATGGATATAATATTACTGATTAAGTCATTATAAGGTTAAACATGGTGACCAAAGTATCGAATTGAGGGTTAATAGGAATAGATTGCTTCGCATCAAAACAATGTGAAAACATGAAATGATTAGGCAGTGCCTGTAGATAATCATGCCATGACGTCCCATAGGGGCCTAAGTGCTACACCTGACAGGAGAATCACGGAAAAAGACCCGCTAGGTAAACCGGTCAAACGATCACCAGAAAGAAAAGTCCCTGCCCACAAAAGAGAAATATCGTCACAAACCCCGGAGTATAATAATCGACTTAGATAGAACCTAAAACCATCTATTGACCGCCAGACCACCACGCTGAGCAATAGACAGACGGAGAGTCGACAAATAGAATGCTCAGCATGAATGAAGCAGCGACGGACCAGTCTATAGACGAAGTTGTATGGTAAAAAGTGTGCCACGAAGGATGGACGGTGACGGAAAATACACGTAGAACTGCCGGAAGAAATGCCGGCGAGTCCCGCCACTAATGCAGTCACAGGCCCTGAAACAAGCAAAAGAGAAGAAGAACTGACGTACCCTCTAAGGAAAATGAGGAGAATGGGATGGAGCGAAGCACACTGATCAAGAGAAAAATGAAGAAGCGGATATGCGAGAACGGGAAAGAATGAGAGCCCAGCAAGAAAGTAAGTCACAAATGCATGCTGGAAGTCCTTCACACAAGTACCCAAACAGAGAACAGCTCTTACAGAGCACCACACGAAAAGCAAGACTCGACGTGCAAAGCGTAGATGAGAAGAAGGAGAACCAGCAGTGCGACGTGCAACCCAACTCCCTCCACACCGCACCAGGTGGGACTTGAATCGCGCTCCCGAAATTAATCGGCTGTCAGAACTGACACCAAACACCCAGCCTGCCGATCGACAAGTCGAAGGCGAGCTCAAACGACGAAACAGAAGACCAAAATCTCGGGGGAGAAGAAGGTAAGTAGAAACTAGCCCCGCACGTACGAATCTGGACTAGACAGTCGAGTCCCGTACAAGAGTGCTGATCAGCATCACGCGAATCAGTACCCAGCACGACCAGGAGCCTCCCCTGGCAAAAGTCGGTAGGTGACAAAAGTGCGTAACCACTAACACCGCCGCAGCAGGCAGACACTGAAAAGATGAACTGGATCACGAAATGCAGTGACCGCCGCAGGAGCCCGACATAATGGAGACGCAGGGGGAGTATGATCTGCACTAAAGGCCGCTGGTGAAAACGCAAAAAGGGAAGAGCGAGCGGTGAAAATGGGGCGCCAGAGTAGAGTGCAAAGTAACACGGGACACGCTCCGCCGCTGGGAAGGGTAGCTAAACAACACAAGTGCTGGACACGTGAGCGAAGTGACGGGTCGGAGAAGTCGTCGAACAAAAGAGAACTTCTGGCCTGGAAATTATCGTAGAGGACCCCCCCGGATACTGCCACCGAAGAGGCGGCGTGTCAGGAAGAAACCGGGGAGGCGAAAGGGAACTGAACAGTGAGTCCCCCGAGGAAGAGAGCAATGGAGAAGGTGGAGGAAGACGTCACTCGGAAGGAGCGGAAAAAGTCAATTCATGTGAGGAACGACGCCAATAG
This sequence comes from Trachelipus rathkii, assembly GCA_015478945.1. NCBI lineage: Eukaryota > Metazoa > Arthropoda > Malacostraca > Isopoda > Trachelipodidae > Trachelipus > Trachelipus rathkii. The sequence continues at coordinate 3,161 of JABUQX010117447.1, read as the reverse complement.
AAGAATAGGCGGTGGACAACGAGGCGGTACTCGAGGGCGTGGCGGGGCGCAGCGACAAGTCAAAAGCGACCAAAGGGCAACCAGAGGCAACCCGCCAAAGGGGAACTCTGCCCGAACGTATATCATGTAGCACGAAATGTGCCGGCAAGGTCCGAATAATAAAAAAAAGAAGAAATATGCTACCCAGATAAGCCCTGATATCAAACAAAAGAAGGACCAAACAAGTAGGAAAAACCGACAAAAACAACAATGAAAACTAAAGGAAGAAAACGGCAGACCACATACCCTTACGGTGAACAGACAACCACCACAAGAAAGACTGAAAAAGGGCAAAAACTCCTCGACAAATGGACCAAAATCTAGCCGAATAAGGCCATCCCAACGAAAGAAACAGCATCCGATGCATCAAGATAAAAACCCTGGCGTAATAACAAAGATACACACAAACACGAATGAGCGCCTATTCAAGAAGTAACAGACATGAATCAAAAAGCCTCGAGCGCAACAATGCGAAAAACCTCAAAAAACTTAAAGAAGAAAAAAACAGACATGAATGCCAAGCCCGACCAAAGAACCCAACAAAAGAACCCCAACAAAACCCAAGAAAAGAAAATGGGAAACCCCAACAAAAAGCCACAGAACCAATAATCAACATGGCTCAAAGGACACACCACCACACCCACAAAATCTCCAACACACACTGCTCAACAAACATAAACAACGCCAAAACAAGAAGTGTTAGCGGACACACCAGTAGAGTATGACCACGCGCGCACCTCACAATCTCGCGCAGATAGAACTGAGAAACCCAAGTAAACAACCAGAAGCACGAAAACTACACCAAAAAATTCATAGTTCGTTCTAATGATAAAGCCACCTGCTCCACACCCACACTGCGTTAGACCATACGCTCACGAATGAACCAGACCGGAGAAATTATCCAAGCATATCAGCAAAGTTGTCCTGCCTACATGATTACAGCAAACGCCCGCAGCCAGTACAACAAACCAATCAAAAATAAACAAAAAATCACACAAACGATTATAAGCGAAACAAAGAAAGACAAAAGCTACAACGACAACACGCTCAAAAATGACAATTGCGAATCAAGCAAAAATCGCCCCACCATACCACCAAAGAACCACCTCATCTAACGACTGCTAACCGGACGCAAAACAACCGCAAGCCACCAAACAAACAGCACCCGCTCAAACAAAACTCTAACAAACATCCCAAAAAAACCACCAACAACGAATAAATGAGAAATAGAACCGTACAACGAAAAATAACCAAAAAAAAAGTATCAAGCAAAGGCAGTAATGGGAGACGCTCACTGAAGCAAAAACACTTCCCCTCTTCAGATCGCTTATTCACATCAAACAACCCAAAGCAAACTACATGCCAGAACTCCAGAAGCACAATAATTCCACTCTCGCTCTCTCGCCCTCCTGCTCTCTCTCTCTCTCTCTCTCTCTCTCTCTCTCTCTGCTGGTGCTACTTTTACATTAAAAATTTTCCGTAAGATATTAATAAAAAAAGGAAAAATTATATATATATATAATATATTATATAGAGCGACGTATTATATATTATATTATATAATATATATATATATATATATATATATATTATATATCTAGTATATATATATATTATATATATATATCATATTATATATAATATATATATATATATATATTATATATAGAAGCGACTGTAGAGCTCGCATGGCAAGGTACGTGGGGTTCCGAGTCTAGTTCGGAATCCAAGGTAGAAATATCTAAAGAAGTTCCCCTCCTTTGAATAGGGCTATGCCCGTGAGGTGTGAACTTTTATACTTAAAAAAAAAAAAAAAAAAAAAAAAAAATATGGCTCATGTCGATTATCTGTGTCCATGAAGCTGAAGTAATTTTTTTCATGTTACGTGATCGAGCAAAATGAAGAACGGCGCGCGCATAGTGAGAAGAGTTTGAACTATTTTTCCTATATGTTTATATAATTTTAAGTATTAGCATGTTTTGTTGTTTATTTGAAACGATGGATAAGTGAACATAAAAAATATATAATAATATAAGATTGGTTACGCTAAGTAAGGTTATTTTAAGTTACGTTAGGTAGCATTGATTTAAAAAAAAAATTAAATATTTTTAAAGGTGTGAAGCTCTTTTTATTACAATATATAGTTTTATTTTGACTCACTTCAGTTTCATTTTGATTTTTTTTCAAATGTGCTCGAATCCATGCAAATCGATATGCATATGGATTATGGCCACAGATAAAGAATGATTCCATATATATATATATATATATATATATATATATTATATATATATATATACAATATATATATATATATATATAACATATATAAATAATATATATATATATATATATATATATATATATATTATATATATATATATATTATATATATATATATAGTATTAAAGAGATTGTTTATGTAACTTTGCCCTTAAGACGTACTTTATTTGACATCAGATTAAAGAAAAAATATGGAGCCCTGTTATGTTTTAAGACTCCGTTCAGTTTTGATTTTTTTTTGTTTTTTTTGTGTTAACATAATGCTAGTATATGATACTAACAGATGAATTTCGAGTGGGTGATGACGTGATTCAAAAAAGTTGAAATATTTTAAAATTAATTATTTAAAAAATCACATTTATATCAATAAAATTTAAAAATTAAATATCTCGAAAAGTACGAAAACTAAAAGGAAAACCAATTGCAATAAACTCTTGGAAAAATCAGCTCGAATCCTATAAAGTCATGATCATCACCCCAAAACAATGTAAACACAAGAAAGAAAAACAACCCAAATATATACCTAAACGATATTTCTCTCCATCTACAAGTGCAAACAATATCTCGGAAAAAGCGTACTGACACTTTGACAGAAGGAAATCCAAAATCCCTTCCATATCTGGAAATCAGCGTGTAAAGCTTATTACAAAAATGTAAAACAATAATAATAATAAAAAATAAAAAAAAAATTAAAAAAATAAAAAAATTAGGGGGCTTGAGCCGAACGGGGGACAGAAGGGGGCGAACGTTCCATTACCCCTAGGGGAGGGGGCGGAGGAACCCCTCGGACGAACACCGAAAATACCATGGAAGGCAGGGTGGCCACTATACCTCGGAAG